>LDKF01000436.1:63158-74270 GCA_001026735.1 Rotylenchulus reniformis
GGAAGAGCCTCTGCCACTTGATGATCGCGGTGCCGATTGATTGTTCATATCGTTACTCCGATTACTCCGGCTACCGGAAGTGCCTCTGCCTCTGTTGGATCGCTGCACTGGTTGAACATACTCTGCCAGATCTTGTACATCCTGTCGATTACTCTGACTACCGGAAGTACCTCCGTCACTAGAGGGTCGCTGTGCCGGTTGATCATGCGCTGCCAGAGCCTGTTGATTTCTACGATTGCTTCTGTTTCTGGAAGGGCCTCTGCCCCTACTGGAGGTTCCTGGCTTCGGTAAAACAAACTCTGTCAGATTTTGTTCATTCCGTCGATCACTCCAGCTACCGGAAGCGCCTCTGCCTCTGGAAGGTAACGGCGCCGGTTGATCGCCCTCGTTTAATTCGTTTTCTTCTCGCCGGTTGATCCTGTTACTGGAAGAGTCACCGCCCCTGGATGGTCGCGACTCCGGCGGTTCACGCGTGGTCAATGCTTGTTGATTCCGCCGACGATTGCTTCTTCTTCCGGAAGAGCGGCCTCCCCTAGATGGTTGTGGTTCTGGCAAGTTGCTTCCGGCCAGGTCTTGATTATTCCGCCGACTGCTCCTGTTACCAGAAGTGCTGGGTTGTGGATCCGATAAATCACTTTCATCCGTATCTTGTTCATCCCGCCTATTGCTTGTGTCATTCCCGGAAACAAATCGTTTAATTGACTCTAAAAATGAAATAACATATGTTTCATGGGCCAATTCGATAGATACTGTATTTCCTGTATCAGGAACTCCTGATGGTCTTATTTTTCAGCCCCTCTTCAGAAGTTCGGGGAAAATTAAGACAGGAAGTAAGTTTATACCCTTTTTTCCAATAAAAAATTATTTTTAATATAATCATCTAAAAACAAATTCTCATGGGTAATTTTTGATGCTAAATCCGATTCCGACGTCCATTTTGAAGTATGCATAATCAGACGTCACTTTTGACGTATTTTTTTTGACAAAATAATACATTTTATGAAAAATTAAATTTTATAAATTTCTTGGACATTAGCGTCAAAAAGTGACGTCAGGTGATGCATTCGTCAAAATTGACATCAGAATCGGATTTAGCGCCAAAAAATTCCCCTGAGAACTTGTATTTAGCGGAAAAAATTACACAAGTTTGTATTAAAAAAAGAGGAATTATAATAAAATGGCAGATTATGGAGTCAATTTCACTAGTTTGGAGAATTTATTGGCTTTAAAAAATTTATTACTTTATTTGGATCATAATGATATATAAGATGGATCATTTAGAAATAAATTCAAAAAATATTTTGCCTTTTTATTTCTTATATGTATTACTTTAATATAAATATGTATAAATTACCTCCCAGCCTGTTAAACACGGTTTCACTGTCCTGAACAACCCAGCAGCATAAACAGAAAAATAATAAGAAAAATTTTAACATTGTTATTTCTAAAAAATGAATCTGCTGATTTTCTAGTTAAACTTAATTGGCATTATTTAAAGAAAGCGGATCTTGAAAATCCACTAAAAGTGTCCCCCTTTTAGCCAAAAATGATTTTTTTTTTGTTTTTTTTGCAACTCTGTTGCTCCAAAAAGTAGTTAAAACAGTAAAAAAGGTAAAAAAATTTTTTTGGTTTTCAAATGAAAATGGTCCCCCTGTTAAATTTTGGGTTTTCAAGATCCTCCTTCTTCAAAGTAGTGCCACTAAATTTTAGTAGTTAAAATAGTCTCATTTGAATGATGCGTTTCCCTATAAGCAGCAAGAATTAATTTATAAATTGATATTATTTTTTTAATTACCGTATTCTCTCTAAAATAAGGCTTCCCTCTAAAATAAGGCCCTCTCTCTCTAAAATAAGGCTTCCCTCTAAAATAAGGCCCCTCTCTAAAATAAGGCTCCCTTCAGAGATGGTTGAAAAAAATAAGGTCCACTCTCTAATATAAGGCCCCCTTTATGAGAGTTGAGAGAATTGTTCAAAATAAAGAATACTTTTTTATTAAAAAATTTGAAATAATATGTATTTTAAGCATCCATAATGTCTCGTTTACCTTTTTGTTTCTTAATTATGTCAAATTCATCTTCTTCATAAAAATTTCTTTAATTCACTATATAGGATGCCTTTCTTGGTAGTTATTTTTTTAACTATCAAGAAAAAATTTAACTAAAATTTTAAAATGAATCATAAACTTTAAAGGCTTTTTTCTTTTTTTAATCTTGATAGGGACCACCTGAGAATAAGAAAATTTAATATTTTTCTTAAGAAAATTGGTCATTTTTATCAGCCTTTTTTGGAAAAAATCAATTTTTATTCTGTTTTACCTTCTCCGACAACCTTTGAAAAAATAAGGCCTCTCACTAAAATAAGGCCCCTTTCTAAAATAAGGCCTCCCTTCGGAGGTGGTTGGAAAAAATAAGACCTAGGCCTTATTTTTGAGAGAATACGGTATTTCAATCCTGGTGTCAGTTTTGATGCTATTCGAATCGGTGCTATGTCATTTCTTAAAATTCGGCCAAAACGGGCGTTTCTTAAAAATCGGCCAAAGTGGGTGTTTCTTGAAAATCGGCCAAATCAAGTTTTTATTAAAAGAAAAAAGATATATTTATAAATTTTGAGCATACCTTCTCTTGAAATCTAATTAAGAAAAATAATATTAAAATTAATTAAGTTCCAATAATTTTATTCAGCATAATAAAAAAATGATGAAATTTGTACAAAAACTAGCAACAAAAAACACTCAATTTTTCAGCAAAATATGCTAATTTTTTTAAAGAAAAAAGATAAATTTAGGATAAAAATATGAGTTAATGGTTGTGAAGAAAGATTTTATTGGTTGTAAAATTTTATTCTCTGTCTTTTGGTCTTTTTACTTCAGGCCAAAAATTTCAGGCCAAAGTTCGAAATTTTTGGGAAAATTGTCTTAACATCAAAATTTTGTTTATAATTTTTTATTATAAAATCTTATATTTTGGGTAAATAATTGAATTTAAGGTTTTTTATATTTTGGCCGGTTTTTAAGAAACGCCCGTCTGCTGGATGGAAATAATCAATATGGCCGATTTTTAAGAAACGACTCACCACGATTTGAATCAAATATCCGATTTATCCTATTCTCGAGAAGATTTTATCAAAAAAAAAGATTTTTTCTATAAACTTTGATTTTTAATGGATTTTGAATGAAAACAAAACTTTAAAAAACAAATTGATTAAGCATAATATGATCAAAATCTTAATCTAAATCTTTGATTTATTTGTTATGCGATAAATCTGATGTAGATTGGGATTCTAAATTAAGGACTATTGCTAGGAGTTTGGATTGACTTTATTTTTTTGCAAATAAAATTTTCATTATTTTCCAAAATTTGCATTATTTTTGGGCCAAATACATCATCATCAAGCAGCTTAAATGGCGTGATCAAAATGGATATCAATTTTGGAGAGAAGAATTGTATCGATCGAAAAAATATTTTGGGATAAAAAAATAAGGATTTTATTTTACCAAATTGCAAAAAACGCATGTGGGGAAAATTACAAAACGCAAACCAAAAAATATATTCAGTGTTGGAAATACTGAGCAGCAAATTTGATACTTGTGTAATCTGAGTGCCAAAAGGAACCCCTTCCTTCCTACCATCAAAAATTTTTATTCCAAATTCAATTAGGAGAATTATGGATTTTTAGGAAATTTGAACAATTCTAGATAGAAAGTCGGAAACTCGGATACTTTTAGACCGAAAGACGGGAAATCGGACAAAAAATTTTCCTACCAAAATTGGCTCTGGTGTCAGTTTTTGATTTAGATCAATTATTCTACATTTTAAAGTAAAAATTTAAAATCATCTCTTTAAAATAGTGTCATGGTCGGATTCAGGATCAGGACCCTTGATACGCACTATCTTTATAAACTTAATATGAGATAAAAAAAAAATTAGCGATGGGGGTCAATTTGACACACAAATTTTTCAAGTATTAAAAATATCAGATTTACACAAAAATGCAAAAATAATTTAATTCTAATTTTTGTTTCAAAAATAAATTTTTATTTTTTATAAATATTTTTATTCCTAAAATCGAGTTTCATAATAGGAAAAATGGATTCTTTGCCAAAAATAAATCAATTTATTTTTTTATGTGTTGGAAAACTGATTTAAAGTAGAAGCTCTCTTTTTTTTCTTAATAATAAATTTTATATGGAAGATTTGGATTTTTTAATAATATAAAAAGCACATTTTTACCAATTAAAACTAATAGAAAATTTAAACAAAAGAATTTGGTGCAAATTTTTGAATGGATTTTTTGGATAATTTGGATAGAGGCGGCAAACAATCGATTCAACTTTAATCTCATCATTTGATATAAACATCTCTGTCTATAAATCATAAAATTGGCATGTGAATTTTCGATGCTTTGGAATATGTTCGAGAAAAAAAACGTAGAATGTTTAAAGTGTTTTGGACTCTAACATTTTTTGAGTCCAGGGTAAAAATTGCTTATTTCCTGGGGTAATTTTAGACGCTGAATCCGATTCTGGCATCCCATTTTTACTTAATGCGTCATCTGACGTTGAGTCAAAAAACTTTTCTTCTACATAAAATCTGAAGAAAATTGAAAAATAAAACTGATGTCGGCATAAAAAAGATTTCAAATGACGCATTATATCAAATGAAGGATGCAGTATCCAAAAATTTCCCCAGTGAAACCATTTTTAAAATGATTTTACGGGAAAGATTTGAGTCCCCGGATTCAAAAAATATTAGAGTCACAAAATTACACACTTTTAAACTAGTGCAAAAAACTGACTGTTCAAATTTTTTTTGGAAAATTTTTTCAGGGAGTTTCAAAAAAATAAATATATTTGGCTTTTGTAGTGTCGGATTAGTAGGATTTAAAAAGTTTTTTTTTATTGCTTTTGAATCTTTGGAGCCTAAAATCCAATATTGAATACCGTAAAAATTCTATTAAATCTTCACCCCACATTAGTTTGAAAAAAAACCCAATACCCTATGATGACAAAAACAAAAAAAAATCAAAAAATTCTTTTACAAAAGTCTAACGCTTATTCAAAAATAAAAATGTCAACAAAGAACAAGAAAACATGTTGAACAATGGAAAAAAATTTCATTTTTGATAGATGCGATAAAATTATGAATTAATTAAAATTTTAATGCATATTTTATATTTGGTTTTTAACCCCATTGATACCTTTCATCATTTTCGATTTTTTAGAAGTTGATCTCTTTAGATATTTTGATGTTTAATGGATTTTAATTCATACGATTTTCATACCACTTATTACTTAAAATTTTTTAAATAAAATTGGAATAAAAATTTTTTCGGAACTCAAAAATAGAATAGACTAACATTTGACAAAAGGATGAAACCTTCACGAAAAGGCAAAATGAATGTATGTATTAGTCTTAAATAATAAAAAATGTATAAAAGGATACCATCTAAAGGCCAAAATTTGATTTAAAAATGATATTATTAAAAAATTATTATAAATTGAATGTGGAACAGTACTTTCGCCACAACCTGTATTAATGAAATGGATAAGTTTCTGTATTTTAACAAATCGTATAAATTTTAAAAAATGATGCACTTTTTGCCATTTTTTATAAATAAAAAATGAAATATGCCAAAAAGGCGGAAAAAATTAGAAATGATAGAATAAAAAATAGGGATTCTACAAGAAGATGCAAAAATTGACACAATTTTACACTAAAAATAAAAACCAATTAAAAATATAAGATAAACAAAAAAAATTTGAAAAATATAGTAGTACTTAAATATTTAAATGTGGCATTTGAAAAATTGTAATTATGGCGAATAATATCAAAAATGATTGGTGAAAAATGGGTACGCTTAATTTTTGAGGAAAATTTTTTAATCTTTATCCCACTTTGCTTCACTATATTTTATGAATTTTTCGTTTTATAGGTAAATTTTCATTTTGAATGATGTGTTTGATTTAAATGTTTCATAATTTTTGCGAATTCCGGCTGCTTTTTATAATAACAAATTTTCTCAAGCTATTTAAAAAAATATTTTAAAACTTTTATGGGTTTCAAATTTAGAAAAAAACTAAAAGTAAATAGATATTATGTATTTATTTTTAGCCAATTAAAATTTTAAAAATTCAAATTTTAAATTTCACTAAAAAATTCAATTTTTAAAATTTTTTTAGCTTTTAAATGGAAAAAACTGAAAAAATAAAAAAGGGATCTTTCTTCTCAAATAAATTTTTGGTCATCGATAACCTATCTTTGATTCTTTGTCCTTGAGTTATATGTAATGAATAAATTTTGTTAACAATGAAACAATGGCATTGTTGAAAAAGTTTTTTCTAAAACTAGACACCGAACCAAACTAAGTTGGTGCGAGATTTTTCAAGAATATTATTTTCAAGAATCTTAAATCAAGATCTTTGTAGAACCTTTTCAGTTTTTTTCAAAAAAAAATTTTTCTATGATTTTTCGACAAATAAATTAAAAATTATACAAAATATGAACCCATTATTATTGAAAAAAAAATATCAGTTTTTTCTGAAAAATGTTGATAAAAATCTAGAGTCGATTTTAGATGGATTGGTCAACCGTTTTAGAAACCATTCTTTTGATCAATATCAATTTTTAAACAAGTCTTGAACCTTGATTAAGATCTTGAATTTTTCGAATCAGAATTTTTTGGAATTAATCATTTTTTTTTTTTTGATTTTTAATGTTTTTCCCATAGAAATCTTTTATTGGGTTTTTTTTTAAATTTTACCATGATTTTTAGGCAATCGGTTCTAATATAAATTTATTTGTGAAAGTTTCAACTAAAAATTGCACCATTCTAGCAAAATAGCATTAAAAATAGCAAAAAACATCAATTTTCATCTAATTTTTGCATTAAGTATTCTTTCAGCCCATTATCTAAATGAAAAATTTAAATTAAATTTATAAAAAAGATGTTGTTACATGATCAGTCGTAGGGCGACATCGTTAATTGTCGATGTATTGGAAATCCTTAAAATAGATCATAGGAAAATCTTTATATATTACCTAAAAAAGATAAATATATATTTGTTGAATTTTGATCTGTTCGAAGAAATTTTTAATATTTAATAAAATTTTATTAAATATATTAATTTAATAAAATTAAATTAAGACCCTTTCGTTTCCTTTATTTTGAATTATGGAACCAAATTTGGAATTTTGTTGTGATTTTTAGTTAATTTACATCCTATTTATTATATTTTGTCGAAAAAATCATTTGTTGTAATATATTGTTGCTAAAATTTAGAGTTTGTAATAAGTTGCAGAACTTTATCCGCACCCTGTAGAAAGGCAAAATGGATTGTATTATATAGACTAAATAAAAACAATGCATAAAAGTATACCGTCCCAAATGGCCAAAATGCGAATTAAAAAAATGAATTTTATTTAAAAGTGGAATAAAAAATTAAATATTATCTACAATGTGGGAGTAGTTAACCCGTCGGTTTGGTATCGGCTGGCAGCAATTCGGCACCCTTTGAGGTGTAGAGTTACGCCGCCAGCCCATACCTATAAGCTCCTTTTTGCGGTATATTTCAAAGGGGATCAGACGGGACCCGGAACCCTAAACCTATAAGACCATTTTGGCGGCTTTTATCAAAAAGGCAATCGGTGATGTCCTCTTCCCATTGGGAGTCAGATTACAGTACTGTGAACATTGTCGGTCTTTATCAAAGACAGGCAACGGCCTCCCTTCACCCTAGCTACGGTCACTCTCTCTCACTCTCATCATTTCTTTCTGCAGGGCGAATGTTTGCTGGATGACCCACGAGGTTTTCGATGTGGATTCTTAGATTCTTAGGTACTGTTGGGCTTGCCGAAGCAAGTCCAATGGTAAAAATCGGCGTCAAAACTAATAATCTTTTAGCACTCACCTATTGAACCGGCATAACCCTGTTTGAATTTTATACAGTATAAAAAAGTTAATTAGCAATTTTTGATCACATCACTTTGGTTATTAAACTGAAAATTTTAAAGTAAAATAAAATTTATTTTTTATTAGTGGTATCGAGATGGTAGGGTTGGTATCGAGCTGGTATGGTTGGTATCGAAATGCGCTACCAGCTCGATACCCGGTATCGAGATGGTTTGGTATCGAGATGGTAGGCGGTCTAAAATTTTCTTTTTTTTTAAAATTATGCTATTAAATTCAAGTTCAATTAATCAGTGTTGTTTTGCTGATCCATTCCTCAAGTTTGTTGTCGTTTCTAATTTTTATTTGACCTACTGGAGAGTAAAAGCTTCGCTTTTTGTTTTTTTAATCTTTTTGAATATGTTTTTGCACCCCATAAATAATACAAAAAAACAACCTATTAACAAGGTAATAAACATCACTTCATTTACCATAGAACAGCACAATAAATTTAAATCCTCCAATTATATTGTTTGGCAATTGGAAAACAGTGTTTTTGGAAAACGAAGAAATTCGACGACAATAAATTATCGAAATACTTGGGAAATTCACAATCTTTTTAAAAGCAAGGGCAAAAGTATTTTTAAGTCTCTTATTTTTCGATCCTTCCAAAAAAGTGAATAGAAATTACAAACAAACTCAAACATGGATTTTGAAAACAGAACGCCAAGGGGTCAAAACAAACAATTTTAAAAAGGGAAATCAACAGTCAAAGANCCATTGGCGTCATCCACGCCAGCTACATCCCCGACAAGGATTGAGGAGACATCCGCCCAGAAAGAGTCCGAGCAACTGGCCCAGGAGTTTTTGGACAGCCTTTCAGCTGCAACCACTGGATTGGATTGGTCTCAAGCCGTGCCAAAGGACCAAACGGTTGAGAAGAAGGAATGGAAGAACATCCAGGAATTCATGGAGAGTTTGAAGGCAGCGACCACTGGGTTGGAATTTGGTGCTTCTTCATCCCCACCGGAGAAACGTACACTTGAGCCGATTCCAGAAGTGCCGGCAAAGGAACAAAAGATTGAAGGTGAACAGATGGTAGACGCTTTGACCAATCATTAACCCCATTTCGCTCCTCACTATTTAAAGACAGCATTCATTTCCCATTTCCCCATAATCGATAACCATTATTCATCTTGTAATCATGCTTACTACTCAATCTTTCTCGGATAAAGACCTTAAATTCAAACATCCATTCGGAATGATTATTGCGGGGCCAAGTTCTAGCGGGAAAAGCACATTCCTCCTCAAATTCATTGCCGAGTCAGCCAGCTTGATTCATCCTCCACCAGCATCGATCCTTTATTGTTTTGGTGAAATGTCCGAAACTGTTCCCATCCTTCAACGCTCGGGAGTCAGTGTGTATGCGGGTGTGGCCCCAGCAGAGCTGATCAAAAGGATGCCTAAACCCTTGTTGCTCATACTTGACGATTTGCTTTTGTCAATTTCGGAACAACAATTATCGGAATATTACCTAAAAGACTCCCATCACCAAAACTTTTCCATCATCTTTGTGACCCAAGCTTTGTTTGATCGAAAACTTCGCGTGCCCAGACAGAATGCTCAGTATTTGGTATTGATGAGGAGTCCAAACTCGGAACTTTCAATTCGCAACATTGGTGTCCAGTTATTCCCGCGACGCTTATCATAATTCCTCGATTCGTATCGATTAGCCACCAACAAACCCTACGGATACCTCGTGATTGACATGCATGCTGCATCAGATTCCACTCTTCGACTTCGCAGTGGGGTATTTAAAAAAGACATGGAACAAGGCGAAAGCTCCATTTTCATTCCAAAGAATGGTCTCTCCTAAAAAGTGCCAAATTAGTCAGTTGGCTCAAGACAACACTCAATTTCTTCATTCCTTAGCATGTAAAAAATCCGCCTGTAAGCGCAAAACCCTTTTAAAGAAGGCCGGAGCGGAACAACTACTCTCACTCGTAGAGATTTGCGTCAACATTCTAAATTCGCGCTTTCATTTGACCACTCGACAAAAGAAGCGCCTTTTACCACACGCCGACTTTGTCCGCCGCCTTGCCCGAAAGCGAACAGAGCGAGGAGCCAGAAAACTCCTAGTCCAAAAGGGAAGTGGTGCCGGGCCTCTCTTCGCAGCCCTCCTCACTCCCATACTCATCGATTTGGCGCAATCAGTTGCAACCAAAGTATTCAGTAGCAGTGAACAATGGTAATGGCATCGAAACTTGTGCTTGTACCGGAAGAAATTTATCGAGGCTTACCGCTACTGATACGGGCAATATAAATCTTGATTTTACTCGTAAAGCCTTGGAGAAGACAAAGCGACAGCATATCAATAGTTCCGCAAAGAATGTGCTTTACAACCAACAATTGGCTAGATACCTACAATTACGAGGGGAACATGAGAATAAGCCGACAAAGATAGAATTCAGCAAAGGTCTTAGAGCTCTTGTGAAGCATGGAGAAGATAGTGATGAAGAGGAAATAGAAGTTGAGTTCAACCCTTCAAGGCCAGCCCATCGTGGACGCCGAGTATCCGAGAGGCCACAGTTTCTTCTACCCCATCCCATAGCCCCGCCACCACCTCCATCTTTTTCCTGCACCTCCGCGACAGCCTGGTGCACCAGTAGCTCCGCCTGCACAGCCAGGAGCTGCTCCACCCCAATCTGGACCAAGTCGTAGCAGACGAAATGTTACTCGAGAAGGACGACTTCCTCTAGAATTCCCTCCGCGTCAGCGCACAAAAAGACGAGGGGATGCAATTGGCGATGAACGATCTATAAAATCATACAAAATTCCAGCACCTAGGTTTGAGCTTGAAGAAGAATGGCTGTCGGATGATGAGCCACCACCTCCTCTAACACCTGTGAGACATAGACCAGGACCCAAACACCGCCCGCAACAACCGGTCAGACCTCGTTATGACGAAACAGAAGCGTCATCATCATCTGCTCCTCCTCCACAATCTCAGCGTCGCATCAACTATGTTACCCGAGAAGGGCGACTTCCTCTAGAATTTCCACCCCGTCAGCGCACAAAAAGACGAGGAGAAGATCTTGGCGATCAAAGACCCTTAAAATCTCGTTTGGTCCCTGCACCTCAAAATCAATTTGAAGACGAATGGTTATCCGATGATGAACCACCGCCACCATTGCTAGTTGAACCTCATCCTATCGAAGCAGAAGAACA
>LDKF01000437.1:0-74954 GCA_001026735.1 Rotylenchulus reniformis
ATTCATCGTCTGTATATTTAAATTGTGAACTATATCGAAACATTATTCTAAAAAACTTACTCGCAGTCGCTGACTTTTCTTCTCCAAAAATGAAAAGAAAAAGCTCTTTAATATATTTTAGAAAATCCCTATATATTATAGAACGAAAAGATATGCCCATTGGTTTTATAAAAAATTTCAAACCTAATAAAAATATCCAATGGTACAATGACATAAGAAGATACAAAGCTCCAGATACAGAGAAGCATTTTTATATAATAATAATTGAATTTAGAACCAAATAATTTTAATAAATTTAAAAATTATAATATGTGTTGTTATTGGAGTAATAAAAATATTAATATTAAAATGAGAAATTTTATTACTCATAAAATTTATAAAATTGGTATCTACTAATTACTAAATTTTGCAAAAAATATAACATAAATGTTTCCAAATCTTTGTATATTTTATAGAAATAAGAAATGAATTTATCATTTCTTTTATAAAATAATTTTAATATAATAACTATAAGAAATAAATTAAATAATTTTCGCTTCCTTAACATTATATTAACAAAAATATCTAAATCATTAGTTGTGCTAAAAATTATTAATATCAATATTATGAAAAAAAAATATTCCTATAAATTTAAAAGCAGATACTATTTAAAAATCTAATATTAATCGAATTTGAATGAATTTATTTTAAAAAATATTATATAAAAAATATTATTATTATAAAATTTAACAAATAAAAATTAAATTTTAATTTCAAATTCAATTATTTAGTAAAGCCTTCTGCTATTATAACTTTCTTATCTTTATTGATTTTTCTGAAGGGATGCAGTACTGCAAAAACTCATCAACTATAACTAAAAATCTCTTAATTTTATTTTTATTTATTTTTAATGATTGCAAATTATATAAACTTTATTAATAATTTTAAAAATAATGAACTATGTGTGAAAAAAGATTGCTTTTTTCTTGCATATTTTTTAGGCAGTGTGGTCGAAATTACCAGGACCATTAACAAATATGCGTGGACAAATTTGCTCCAAAATCTTTCCGGTCGTTCCGTTGCTCCGGGCTAATTTGGAGACGATTAAAAAGAAGGATACGATAAAGTATCCTTCAGAAGAAGGAGTCCTAAATGATTTGGCTGCAGACAGGCGTAACCTGTCCCGTCTGGTTGATAATCATTGAAATAAAAATTTCTCATTAATTCACAAAGATTTACAGAACATAAAGAATTAAGTCCATCGCTTATAGCAATAAACTTCGTCTAATTTAATATTAAAATTTAATAGTTTAATATATTTATTATGCAAAATTTAATATTATTTATATTACTGAGATAATATTATTTTTAAATTATTAAGAAAAAATACCCAAAATTTTAAAAAGGGAATTTATTAAGCTTGAAATGTATAACAAACATAAAATTAAATTAAAATTAAAAATATCACTAAAATAATATTAACTTGGTTCTTTCTAGAAAAAAGTTAAAACTAAATTATTTTAAAATGATAGTTAATAAAAAATCATTTAAAATACTATATTCAAAATATTTGGAAAAAATTAATTCACAAGACGGTACTTGTGTAGTTTGGGTGCGCTTTTTGGTCAAATTTTCCAAAAAAATATTTTTTTGTTGAAAACACTGTAAACTAATTTCCTAGGGGCAGTTTTTGACGCTGAATCCGAATTTGACGTCCGTTTTGACGTCCGACGTCATCTGACGCAATTTTTTGACGTCTGAAATTNTTTTTCAGAATTGAACTTTTATGCATTGAAATCAGTGAAATACAATAAAATAAATGTTCACATGTCTTCGTATGTGCCGTATTCCCGCGCCCACCAGAAATTATGGGAAAAAATTTTTTGACGTCAAAAATTTCCGACGTCAGAAAAGTTGCGTCAGATGACGTCGGACGTCAAAACGGACGTCAAATTCGGATTCAGCGTCAAAAACTGCCCCTAGGACGTCATTTTGAGGCATTTGGGACAAAAAAATATTTTTTTGGAAAATTTGACCAAAAAAGCGCACCCAAACTACACAAGTACCCACCCACAAGACTATGATTAAAAACTTTGTTGATGTATAAAAATTGAAATTACTTGTTTAAACAATAAAATTTATTTTTAAGGAAATATCAAATACATTATAAAAAAGTATCTGAAATTAAATTAGTGATGACAAGCAAGAAAATTGGTGTATATCTCGTGTAGTAAACAATTTAATAGTGATTTTGATTGGGCTTGTCGCTTCCTTAACATTAAGTATATTAACAAAAATGTCAATAAAAATCTAAATCATTAGTTGTGCTAAAAATTATTAATATCAATATTATGAAAAAAAAATATTCCTATAAATTTAAAAGCAAATACTATTTAAAAATCTAATATTAATCGAATTTGAATGAATTTGTTTTTAAAAAATAATTTCAGTAAATAATATATTTTAACGATTCATATATTCATATAGGGTTAAAAACCCAAATTTTATCTATTAACATATAATTAACAAGTCTTAAATTAATTTACATTTATAATCTTATTGATATAAGAGCCAATTTATACGTATTTTATATTAAATTAAAGCCAAGATATACATGAGCAATAAAACAAGCACAGGTGGAATCGAATGGAAAAAATTTATAAATAGAATCAGATGTACATTTTTCGTTAAAAAAAATTTAATGGGAGGCGGTGATACTCAGAATCACCAAAGCTAATGTGATGGCCAATTAGGGGTCTTTGATAAATTTTGTAAAAATATTTGTTGACCTTTTAAAAAATAATTAATGAAGACCATTAATATTGCCATATAGTTTGGAAAATAACAAATCATTTAAAGTATTATGAGATAACTTTATAAAATTAATAATTCGAAAAAAAACATATTATTCATTATCCAATCTCGTGAAAGGATCACTTTTCCAGATGGCAGAATGTTTATCGATCGGATACCAATATACATTAGGCGCATTATACTTATTTAAAAAAAGTAAAATTGATTAATCAAAAAATTAAATTATTTTTAGGGCCCTATGCTAGCGTGCCGTTAGATTACAAACTTTCAGCAGAGAGGTAATCAAACTCCTCGAATCGGAGTACAGCCGCATTATCTATGCAGCGTGTGTGGCTGCCCCCTCGGAGCAAAAATTTCGGAGCAAAATTTATTCTTACTTGTTAGTAATAAAATATTGGTTGATTTAAAAATATTTACATAAATAAAAATAAAAAGGAAAAATATTAACATTTATTATTTTAAATTAACATACAGTTAAAAAAGTTGATAGCGCAAAATCCAACAGTACAATCTCCTGAATAAATTATTTATTAAATATTTGAATAATTTTTAGCAGAAAAAATTTATCATGAATAATTTTGAAAACTCCTATATAAGATGGTAAATATTATTTTGAATGTTTAATATATCAAAAAATTTTTCTGAATAAATGTCTATGAAATCTATTATTTTGAATACTAAATGTTTTATTTAATCTCTCTTTTAGTATAATTACGTAATTTAAATAAACAACTGTGATAGAATATAATAAAAAAATTCGATTGAATAATAAAATTATTCTTTTATATACAAAGGGAATGCAAACAACTATATAATTTTAAATAACGAGTAATAAAAAATTATTAATAATGCAATTTTCAATATTTAATTAAATTATGCAAATTCCAAATATTTAAACAAATAAAATATAAAAGAATATAAAAATGATTGATTTTTTCCAAATCACAAAAAAAAATAAAAACTGAAATTTAGCCATGATAATTATCAATTAAAAGTAGTTTTCAGAAAAATATAAAAAATGATTATTACTAAATTTCTGAAATCAATTGAATTGAAGTGAAGAAATACATAATAAGTTATCGTTTTCTGCTATAAAATGGCAAACAGTACCAAAATAATAAAAGATAAAAATAATAAGAAAAAAATTAATGATACAATAGTTATTTTTTACGATTATTTCTAATTGAGTGGACGTAACGATCAAATCAACTAATTATCAAAATTATTAATAAAAATAAAAATTTGAGAACAAAAACATTATTTATCAATTGTCATTTTATTATAATAATGAAAATATAATTAAATAATGATTAAAAATATTTAATATTTTTATATATTATATTAATAAAAACTATTATAAAAATTTATGTAATTCAGTAATAATCTTAGAAATAATAATCTAAGAATCCAAATAAAAAATTATTATATTGCGGGAACGATTGAAGAGAGCGTAAATTCGAGTTTGAGTTTCAATTATTTATTTATTAATTTAATAATTTCACATATTATTGTAATAAACTTATTAAAAATAAAAGGATATTTTTATAATAAAAAATTAGATAATGGATAAATTTATTATTAAAATTAATTTAAGCCACTAATAAAGAAATTGTTGAGATAATAATTGAGATAACCTTTGAAAAGTAAATTACTAAAATAAAATTTTAAAACTATCCAGTTGTACATTAAAGTAGATTTAAATCCTGGCAATTTCTTAAGTATAAATAATTTATTTTTATATATTGCAAATAAAAACGAACTGCAGTATTTATCAATATTAAAAGAATGAATACCTCAAAATAATATTGTATAAAATTTTGATATTGATAAGGATTACTAACTTGTAAGTAAAAAAAACATCATTTTAACGAGTAATAAAAATGCTTTATTTTTAATGCCTATAGGTAAAAAATATTTTTTGAAATTATAATAATTAAATTTAGTACTTTATAAATTTTTAAAAATTTTATTAACATAATGTTAAATCTAAATATTTCAATATTAATAATACTCTGTTATCAAGCATTCAATAGAATAAGCGTTAATTATTCTACGTAAAAATTAAATATATAAATTTAAACAATCTATTTGTAATATTGCAAAAAAATAATTATTGAGATTTGAATAATTAGAATGGTTCCAGAGGAAAGAATATAGTATACTACCACAAGAGAACAATAGACATATCAAAAATAATTTTAAAGCACTAAAATTTATTAGAAGATAAAAATAAATCAGATTTTATATGAATTTAAGATATAAATAGAAATGAATTTTATAATTTAAATAAAGAATTCATTCTTTGACATTATTTAAAAAAAATTACAAATTACTTTTTCGACCATTGCATCACCTATGGTCTAAAATTATTACTCATTCTGCCTATTCCCACTTTTTGCAAACAATACTAATGTTTTCGCACAATCTGGTTGCAAGATGGTATAACAGTTTATAGTAGTGTTGAAAAATACAGCTTACAGCTAAAAGTAACCTCATCAATATAAACAAAATAACACTATGTAATACCATAGTATTAATATAAAAAAATTGTTTTTAAAAATCAATTTTATCAAATAAATTTCAAGAACAAAGTGATCATTTGACAATTAAAATTCATAAAGCCATATTTCTCATTTATAGAAGTTGATGGAATAAATGAATAAAATTTTAATCGTAAAATATGCATATAAAGCAGAAATTGAATAAATAATTATTATCATTCAAAAATCCTTCCTTGATCATAGCTTAGAAAACCTACCTTTTAAACATATATTATTTTGTAACTATCCATCAATTATAATATCACATTTATAATAAGAGAAATAATAATTCCCCAAAAAATAAATTATAAAAATTTTTGAAATAAAAATCTTAACAAAATATTGCTTGAAATTCAAAATTCCGGAAGAAGAATTCGCAAATGGGGATTTGATTTTTTAAATTAAATGAAATGACCAAAATAAATTGTCTGATACAAAAATAGAAATTCAATTTTTTAGTTTAGAAATTTTTTTAGAATATCCTATTCAAAAAATATGCTAAAAAATATATAGAAATTTACAAAAAGATAACTATTAAGGTAATTAAAAATTGGAATTTAGAATTGACAGAATATAATCATTTTAATTAAACAAAAGGTATTTCTTTTTTTATTAATATTACAAAATAATTTAAAATTATATCATAAGCAAGCATTTTTTCTGTAAATATTCTTAAAAAAATTTAATATATTTTAACATTTTTGCTAGATCAAATTGATTAAATTTTCAAAAAAATTTAATTGAAAATTAATAAAAAAAATATCCAAATTTTTTAAATATATATAACAATAATTATTTGAAATCTTTAAACAAATGAAATTAATATAAAAAAATATATAATAAATAAAATAAAGTGAAATAACAAAATGTTTTATTGAAGGTATATATTCTAATATCTAAATTTTAATTCATTCTAACTATTAAATAAATAATTTATAATCAGATTATTGCAAGTATTTTTTTGCAGATTCCCTTTTGGTCAAAAGAATTCTTATTTAAAATTTTTTCTTACTCATAAATTTTGTTTATATCAATGGTAATTTATCAATCAAAAAAAGCTTGATACATATAAAAATTTTTAAATTTAAAAATACAAAAATTATAAGTAAACTTATATTTTTTTGCTTATATAAATATTTAGACATCTTACAACTTCTGTACAACTGTACAACTTCTGTATTCAACATAAACAAAAAATACCTCATGGATCTGAGAGAAGAAAAGTAATTTAAATATTATTTTAATTTTATCATAAAAATTAATTATATTTGCAATAAAAACAAAAAATTTAAATGTTTTTTTAGTATTTCCAATTTATAATTTCCGAATTTTGAATAGTAAAGTTAAACATAAAAATTGAGAATAAAAAATTTCACATAGTCGAAATTCGTTGCATTCCGTGAATGGAACAGAACCAAGAGCTAAAATACCAAAAAATAAATGGAAAAGGAAGAAAAATATGTTAAGTAAATCACAAAAATAGTTAATATAAAATAATGAATTGTTAAATTCCCATAAGATTATATTTTTAAAAATTTATAATACTATTATCTATCTATATTATTGAAATGTTGCATTAAAAATGATTTTTTATTTAAAATATTTTAAATGAGTCAAATTTTTGAAAATAATATACAATCTCATATTCATCATCCAGATTCTTATTTTCAATTTTCGCAAGTAAATTTCTAAAAATGTAGTTTTAAATAATATATTAAATTGTAAAAAATAGTAATTAAAAAATATATTTAAATTTAAAATAAACATTTTCTATAAATTTCTATAATATATTTCAATTCATAATAATTATATTTCAATTCCAATAATACATTTTCAATCGACTTTTTAGTTCGTAAATTAGAATCATTATCATAAGATTCACCAAATCATCAATTTCTAATTTTTAAAAAATTTTGCTTTTAGAGCGACTGAATTCTCTTTTAAATATTCTCAATATTCTCTCTTTTATTTATTACAGGATAATGATTTTAAAATAGATATAATTAATTTAAGCAATAAATTAATTTAAAAAATCCAGACTGAACAAAATTAATATATTTGATCGGAAATATATTAGAATCATAATCATAAAATTCACAAAAGCATCAATTTCTAATTTTTTAAAAATTTGCTTATGGAGCGTCTGAATTCTCTCATTAAATATTCTCAATATTCTCTCTTTTATTTATCAAAATAACTATCTAAAAAAGAGATATTAATTTAAGTAATAAATTAATTTAAAAAATCCAAATCCAGACTGAACAAAATTAAAATATTTGATCGGAAATATATATAAAGAAAATGGTACTTGTCGGGTTTGTGTCTCCGATTTGACCCCCAAAATTTGAAAAAAAATTTACCCATAAAATCATCTAAAAACAACTTCACTAGGGTAATTTTTGACGCTGAATCCGATTCTGACGTTTATTTTGACATAGTGCGTCATCTGACCTCATTTTTTGACGCTGACCTCAAAATTTTATTTTGGTGAAAAATCATTTAAAAACTTCCCTGGGGTAATTTTTGACGCTTAATCCGATTCTGGCGTTTATTTTAACATAGTGCGTCATCTGACGTCACTTTTTGTAAAAAATCATGCGGTTTTTGACATGCGGTGAAGGTAAAAACGAATTAAGACTAAAAATTTAGAAAAATGCAAAAAATTTCAGGAAATTTTGACATCGTCAAAAATAACATCAGTTGACGCACTACGTCAAAACGAACGTCAGAACTGGATTCAGCATCAAAAGTTACCCAGGGGAGGTTGTTTTTAGGCCAATTAGTTTCTAAGCCATTTTTGACGTCAGCGTCAAAAAGTGATGTCAGATGACGCAGCATTACGTCAAAATGGACGTCAGAATCGGATTCAGCGTCCAAAACTACCAGGATAAACTATATTTTTCAATATTTAAAAATAGCAATAAATTTTTTCAGAATTTTGAGGGTCAAATCGGAGACACAAACCCGACAAGTACCAAGAAAATTCAAAAAATTAAAAATTAAAGAATTCATCAAATATAAGTAAATATGTAATTTTGACTAAAAATAATAAAAATATAGGACTTATATATATTTTGGAGCCATTTTATTAAAAATATGAAAAATATATTTAAAAAATTAATTTTAAAAATTTTTTTTTGTAAATTATTAAAAATTTAAAATTTATTAATTCCTTAAGAATTTTATCAAAAAATTATTAAGAAATTATAAAAGATAATAATAAAGAAAAGAATAAAAATAAGCATAAATTAAATGAAAAATAATTTTAGGTATTTTAACTATATTTTCTTTATGAGCTCTAAAAAATTTAATATTTTTTTATTTAAACAGAAAAAAAATTAAAAAAAAGAGTGACATCAAATTTTACAAAAAAAAAACAAGAAAAGCATCGACTGAGAAAAGCATCGACGCGTACCTTACGTGGTGTAATATTATTAAAACCATTGCGAAACAGTTCCTGATAACATGGATAATTGATATGAATGCAAGAGATGATTGCAAGTAAAATTCATTACTATTTTATAAAAATGAATTAAATATAAAAATGAATATAAAATACATTGTTCTAAATTGATGCAATTTAATAAAAAAAATTCATTTTACAATAGAATTTGAACTGTGACATATTTTACATAAGAATTAAAATTATCTATTATTATTAAAATATAAAAATAATATGAATTTAAATAATATTAAATTATTTGTTATGCCGAAGATGACGAGATGTACTGTTATTTAACACAAGAGGATTCTTCTATATGCGCAAGAAACTGATGTATTGACAAAACAGTAACTATAAATTTTAATAATATCAACGAATCTTTTTATATACAGTATTATAATATTTTCTAATAATAAAATAATATGATCATCTAAAAGTTATAATATAATTTTATATTATAACTTTTGGTTGAATATTTATATTTTATGAAAATACATTAAAAATTTGTATTTTCTAATAATAAAAATAGTAAAATTTTAGCAATATTTAATAGAATTATTTATTTTTAAGATTATAAATAAAAACAAAAATATTAACAATTATATTAGAAAAAACAAAAAACCGTTATAAAAAATTAATATAATATTTAAAATATTAATATTGGGTTGGGACATAAGTAATTTCCGAAAATCACATATAATTTAACGCTTTATTTTTTTGTTTTCATAAGACCAAATTAAATTATAATTCATATTTTTATATTCTACAAATAAATTGTTATACAGCTGATATTTATTTGATTTTTATTTATAAGGAAAGTTATGAGTTTAGGATTAATTAAAATAAAGAGGTCAAAATTGGGTCCCTAAAAGAAATAATATTTTTTCTAAAAAAATATATAGATAAATGATTGGATGAATTTTAAATTATTAAGAATAAAGTCCATTGATTATTTTGCATAGGTGGAATTTTTAGTTAAAAATTATTAAAAAAAATAAAAAATTATTTTTATGAATTTGCATGTCTGAATTTGAACAATATTTTTTACCATTAATGGTCTGAGAATAAAAAAATTATTTTTTATCTCTCAGAACTAGATCAAATTTTTTTCTTAGATTATTAATAAAGCACTTTAATCGCTCCGTATTTTAATGAATGACTGAATATTATTTTAGTCAAATACGAGCGAAAATTCAATTTATTCCAAAATTGCTATAGATATGTATTTTGGAATAAAAATTCCATATTTTAAACCGTTAAGCTAAGATTTTTGGTTGGTGATCGAGAGCAATTTATATGATGAATATAATTAAAATTTTAACCGAAATACACTTTCGTTTAAAATTTTTTTAAAAATATTTCTAATAAATCGCAAAAATGATGTATTTTATAAAAGCTATATTTAAAATCAATAAGATAACAATGGATCAAAATTTTTTTGCATATAATTAATAAGATATCACTCATAAATATACTATAACAGATTTGGCTAAATTTAGTTAAAAATAGTTAGAAAAATTAAATCGAATATTTCGGAAATTACTTATGTCCCAACCCAATAATTTATGTAATAAATAATAACAATATTAATATATAAAAATTAAAATAGTTTTAAAAGATTTGGAAAATAATATTACTTTAATGAGTAATAAAAAAGTGGATGCTAGCACATCTAATTAATTTTATTCGTGGAAAAGAAAAATACAGTATGAACCCGGAAATGGAAAGGTGGCCATTCTTTCCAAACAATTTGAACCTATGAAGGTGTTTGTGTTCAACCGTCCAAAGGTGCTTACTGTCTTACCAATAAACCTTATAAACCTATATCAATAGATTCGCTTGTCGTATGAACTTCGTTACGAGGTCAATTTATTTCTTCGTGAGCTGGTAGAATTTCGTGAGAGCTGGTAGAATATTTTTTATGGAAAATATTTAAACTAATATTAAATATTAACTTGAATGAAATAAGCCAACTCAATTTTATTTTTTTTTATTTCAAAAAATAATTAATAATGAAAGAAATAATAAGTTAATTATCATTTTATTAAAATATTAATTGAATCTATAAGAAATCTCAAAAAAACAAACTATTTAATATTTAATATATTAATTGATTAAAATATAATTTAACTATGGAATTAAAATGAAAAAATATAATTTATCAAAATCTTAATTAAAAAAGATAAACTTGGTTTCATTAAATACTCAATTATTACTCTACTATTATCTGCGAATATTACATTTTTAAATAAGTTTACATTCATAATTAAAAAATCAAAAAAATCTAAAGATAAATCACCATTATATTCAATTAAAAAATGATATGTATCCTAATAATCATCTGAAATAGAACAATAGATTCAGAATAAAAAAGAATGACAGGCAATTAAAAAACAGATATTACAATCAAATTAAAATAAAGTAACTCCCCACAAATAATCTAAAAATCTAAAATTCTACTAAAAAATTAAATAGAAAAAGTGACCATTGAGGTATTTAATTTATATATTTATTATAATTTGTCTAAATCGATGCGGGATCAGCTGTCACAGTCGTTTTTGTTGCATTGATGATCTTCTTTCCAATAGTATAATGACTTTAATTAATTAAATATTATTCTTGAATCATAATTACAATTAAAAAAGTTATTATTAAATATATTATATAAAGTAATAAATTTTAAAATTCACGCGATAAATAAAAACTAAAATCAAATTATTTATTGGAAGAATATGCATGTACAAATACGTTGACAATAGTTGGATTATGGTCTATCAATACAATAGAATGGAAAGCGTTGAGAATTTGGCTTATTTTGTTAATAAGAGTTGAATATATATTGAATATTATCAATATGCATAAATCATATGATTAATATTAGAGAAAAAAAATAAATTATTAAAAATAACATTTTTAATATTTAATGGCCAATAATCAAAATATTTTTTTATCAACTATTGGAGATATAAATAAAAATACCTAATAGAAAATAATTATAACCATTTTTTAATTTAATGATCGAAGTTATTAAATATTAATAGATCAATATTATCTTAGCTAGTTTATCCATGATATGTATGATAAATAGAGAATTAACAATTAACTCATAGATCAAAAATAGGAATTATTATAAATCAACTAAATTAAAAAATTGCATTTCTTTTTTATAATTTTTTATTATTAAAAAGTCGTTTTTAATAAAAACTCCACTATTTTCTAGATAAAAAATTTAAATTTAATAAATATAATTTTATATTTAAAATAAATTAAAAAATCAGATTCGGATTCTTTAACCCTAACTTAATTTAATTAAAAAGTGGATAATTTTATTATTTTAGATATCTGAAGATTGGTTACATGAAAATTAAAAACCGATTTTCATCTTCATTAAGATTCTGCGGCCAACCAAATTTTATGTCTCGGAAAATCGACTAAAAGTATTAATTGGGTTCTCTTCGCAAAATACAAATATAATTTGTAATATTGGCGAAGTTTAAATTAATTATTGGTGAAGTTTAAATTAATTTAGATTTTTTAAGATTAAAGAAAAAACTGATAATTGGAATAAAATTACTAAGGGTCAATAAAATGAGTAGATTTGATAAAAAAATAAAAAAATTATTAATAATATCATAGAAAAATCTTGTTTTTATAGAATTTATAAAAATGTTTATTAAAAATATTCTTATTTTTCTTGCTCTATAACAAAAATTAGACTATCTCAAATATTCAATTGATTTTAAAAAAGAAATGTTAAATACAAATAAATTATAGGAAATTACATTTTTATTAAAGATTTTATCATAAAAAGGAAAAATAATGTTAATGTTTTATTTATAACTAATTGACCCTGAATTTATATGTAAATGCAACTAGAACAGTGTAACCATAAATAAAAACACCAAAAAACAATTTTTATTTAAGAAATTTATAAGATTATTTTAAACATTTAATATATTATAATTAAAATTAATGTATTATTTATTAAAAGGAAAAATGTGCTACTATTGCGAAATTAAGTATGTAATTATTTTAAAAATTTACTCTGTAGAGAAAATTAGAAATAATAAAAATTTAGGATGAAAATTTCATGTTCATATATAAAAGATTGATTGAAACTAAAATATTATAAATCAAATATAATAATAGTTATTTTGCTTTTGTTCCTTTAAAAAGATTTTATATTAGATAGAAACTAAATATACCCATATAATGAATATGAAAATATTATATTTTTATTATTTGCGAATATTTTATTTAATAAAAAATTTTAAATATAGATAAATCTTAAATTATTGAAAGTATTAAGCTTAAAGGATAGATATATCCGATATCTTCTGTTTCAAGATTCATTTTTACGTCAACAATGACAACCGATTGTGACTGCTCATCTATATCGTGCCTTAGTGTGCTGGCAAATTTTATATGGCTTCAAAAGAAGCCATGAAAATCACCGCCCCAAAAGATTTTAAGAATTTTCTCGAAACGAAATTAAGTCCTGAGTGAGGTAGCAAATCATTTTTTGTCCATTATTATTTTTCCCCGATGACTTTGCGTTTATTGACTTGACTATTTCATTTATTGACCTTTTTATTATTATATTTGCATTTACATTGTATTACTCGCACCACGTGAGAGTATCAAATGATACCAGTGGTTTGCTCAAATAAATAAAATAAAAAAAAATAAAATAAAAAATTTGATGCATTAAAATGTTCAAAATAATGTAATACAAATGATAAATAAACCATTATCTCAACATAGGTGATAAATAAACCATTATCAACTCGAAGAATAGTGGCGCATGGTTTATATAACTAAAGTTCTATTTGTAATTTTTAAATAGTATAGAACAATAAATAAATATTAAAAATGATTGAAAAATATAAGCTTTAGAAATTTTATACATTTCTGCATAAATCGTGCAATTGGTAAACGCAGTCTACCAATGTAAAATAAAAATTATTAAGTATTTTCATTTTATTTCTAAAGTATTATTATAATTAAGTTTAATCATTTTTTGTAAGATAAAAATTGTAGAAAAATAAAATTAACTTCAATCACTTATTATAATAATTACAGAATTTTGAGGAATCTCTGGCTACTATAATAATTAGGGTGGCGACGGGGTCCCCGCTCCCCGCGGGGTCCCCGCGGGGACCCCGCGGGGACCCCGCGGGGACCCCGTCCCGGTCCCCGTCCCCGCGAGGGTCGCCAGTCCCCGTCCCCGCGGGGAATTCCGCCACCCTAATAATAATATCATGATTGCAATATGAAGGGCTAAGACTGAAAGTATGAATATTTTTTTAATATTAAATTAAGACCTTAATGATTAACAATTTAAAAATATATAAATTAATAATAAGAAAAAATTATCAAATTTAATAAGCTTAAATTAAATGGTTATTTTATAATTAGATCAATAATAATTTCTGAACTAAAAATTCTTTAAAATTAAAATTAATTTTTTCATGATCGATATTGATTACCGCGAGGGAAACCGGTAATCGGAGGAAGAGGAGGA
Organism: Rotylenchulus reniformis; assembly: GCA_001026735.1. Taxonomy (NCBI): domain Eukaryota; kingdom Metazoa; phylum Nematoda; class Chromadorea; order Rhabditida; family Hoplolaimidae; genus Rotylenchulus; species Rotylenchulus reniformis. Next base: position 14,300 of record LDKF01000437.1, read on the forward strand.
ATTATGGGGATTATGAGGCACCTCTCTTTCATATTAAGATTTAATTAAAAAATCTAATAAAAAAATTTAAACTAAAATAAATTATCTCTATAAATTTTATCTTTCATCTTATTTTATATAAGCAGTTAATTTACAAAACTTGTTTTATGTTCTAGTATATATTGAATATTAACGAATTCGAATTAAATGCTTTGTTAAATATTTAATATTTATCAATTTTTGAAAAAAATCTAAATATGAAAAGAATAAAAGATAAAATCAATGATATTGATTTATATAAAATTTAATTATATAATAAAAACAATGTTTTTTGCAAAATTGGGAGCATAAATGCAATGGTAATTCGATTCTTAAATATAGAAAAAAAACTAATTAGAAGAGAATGGATGAAAGAGGCAAAATAAAATTTCATTTATCCCTTTTCGCAGAAATATTATATAAAATCAAAAATATATAAAAATTTTAACCAAACCAAAGATTTTGATTTAATAAATGTTTAATATAAATAAGTATAAAAGTAATGAATAAAATTTTAGTTATAATTAAAATGAACCCAAGAAAAGAAAATATTCATATCGATATCAAAATAAGTTGGAAAAAAATAATTCCTTTCTTTATAACTAATTATATGAATAACTAATTATATCTATGTAGTATGAAAAGAAATCTTGAGACAGTGTATTTGTATGCCTGGTCCGCAATAAATAATTTCACATAATTATATAATTTTTTGTGAAAATATATTTATAATTAAAAATTAATATATTAATGTGAAATGAATATTTAAATAAATTAAATTATTAAAATAATTTATTATTAAAATAATTATTACTTAAAAATAATTTATTATGTTAATTCCTGACAAATTTTTTTTTAATAAATGTATTAAATAGAAAAAATCAATTCAATTATGATTAAATTCTATCTCAAGTTGGGTAAATGATTAAAGCTATTTCTAACAAGTAAGATAAAAAAATCTTTTTAAATTAATATTATTGACTATAATTTTAATTTTTATTTGATTATTGAGATGGATCCTGTTACACATTAAAAACAATCATTTTAAATTTTAAATTCCACGCTGTTAATTGAATATTTATAAAAAACAGTTTTATTATATTATTTTAAAAAAGTTGGTACAAAAATGAAAAAATTCGAAATGTAAAAATAATTTTCATTTCTTATAAATAAATAACAAAAAACTTTGAAAATGTTGTCTTTCTGCGAAATTACTTTTAATAACGATAAATTGATGAAAATTTGTTCTACAAAGTAAATTTTTGTTGTATTTAATTAATTTTTACAAGAAGTAAAAATTTAAATGAATACCATGCTCCAATCTGCTTTACCACATGGATGAAGCTTATAATTATTAAAAATAAAAAAAGAATAAATAAAAAACTTTAATAAATATATAATCCATTATCATAAATATAGATAAAAGAAATGAGAAATCCTAAAAAGAACATGCATGCTATGAATGCCCTATATGATACCGACGAAATTTACTGACAATAGGTTTCGTGTTATGAAAAAATATCTCAATGTGTTAAGTCTAAAATAAATTTTAATTAAAAAATTATTAAAAATTCATTTTGTGATAATTAATAAATATTGTATATCTAAGAGTAAATTATATAACATTATTTGGTGTAATAAATATTTTTACTTAATTTTAGATTCATTTAAAATGATTAAATGGATTCTAAATAGTTGTTTATGAAAATTTTCTTTTTTATTAAATAAATTATCAGAATACTTCAAGTAATTAAAAAATCTAATTCTAAGAATATTTCCCAGAGAAAAAAACCAAAAAGCCATGATCTTGTGGCATAAATGAAAAAACTACATGGAGTTGAAGTCAAACAAAGTTGAAGTCAAACATGATTATTTTTAAAATTATTTTCTATTAAAAAGAATTTCTTTTTTATAATTAATTATTTGGCTAAATTGGTTAAAATATTAAAAAAATTTAAAATTAATTTTTATCAATATCCAATGAAATAATTAAATTTTTCAATTCTAAATCTAAATTAAATGAATAAATTCTTTTAAGTTCTTATATGTTTTTTAATTTTTACAAAAAAATATAATTAATTTTTAATAATTACTTTAATTGATATGAAAAATCAAAAAATGATATCTTTGAAAAGAAATTTTTATAAACAATAGTTGACATTAATTAAAATATTTGAATAATAATTAATAAAATATTATTTACTTCATAATTCAAATTGATTTAAAATAATTATGATAAAAAGTTTGACCAACTTAAAATTAAATTAAAAAGAGATGTCACTTAAAATTTCTGAGAATATTCTGATGCATTAACAATAGCAAATCAAAGTCACATAATTTGAGCTTTTAGCAATTTGAATATAACCAAAAAAACATTTGCACGATATTCAAAAATCAAAAGCGGATTCAGCCGCGGCAGTCATCGACGCAAGGCAATCACGGGACCACGACCCTCTGGGAAGGCAAATTATTTTGACCAATTTGCTAATTATTTTAAATGATTAAACTAATCATTAAAATAATACAAAATCTTATACACCTTATATAAAAAATACATCTTATATATTATTTTTATAATAGATTTTTTTAATAAATAATAAAATACAATTATCATGTTTGAAGCATTTTACTTTAATTAATATTCATAACATTAATAAAAAATTTAAATAAAGCCACAATGTGCTCCGTTTCCAGTTATTCTAGGGCCATATTTTAGTTTTATTCTAATTTTGAATTGTAAATGCATTCGGTTTATATATAAACGGCCCGATACAGAATACAAAACCGCAAAATTGCCATTGATTTTTTCAATTCACCTTGGTGGAATAATCATCATAATAGGTGCAAAGCGTTTAATTGCTTATTTCAATTTAAATATAATTTAATATAATAGAATTTAATTATTGTTAATAAATATTCAAATCAATAAATAATATTTAAAAATTAATATAATTATTTTTTGCATTAAAAATTAATAAATTAATTTTAAGAAAATAGAAAGAAGAGATTATTTAAAACAGTAGGAAAATAAAAAGAATTTTTATTCAATTGTTAAAATATAATTAAAATTTATCAATAGAGAATTAATTTATATATAAAAATAAAATTTATTAAAAATTAATCTTTATTTAAAGTCAATAATTCGATATATTTAAACAGTAGGAAAATAAAAAGAATTTTTCATTCAAATGTTAAAAAATAAATAATTTTCGATAGAGAATTCATTTATATATAAGAAGTAAAATTTATTAAAATTTTATAATATATAATGGTAAAATAGTAAAATATTAAAAATAATCCATTAAAGTAGTGATGAATTTTATTTGTCTATAATTTTATCAAAATTATATTTCGGCCCATTAAAGAGAAACAACGCAAGTATTTGAAGGAAAAGAGCTACAGAACAAATTAATAAAGCTAATGAAAATAATTATAATAAAATTATTTTTACATCTTAAATTATCAGAAAAATTAAATTGTAAAATAATTAGATGTTTTCTTATATTAAGTAATTACCAAAAATAAAAATATGCACCAACCAATAGAGAATTAATTAATTTATTAATATCTCTATTAAAGTCAATAATTCGATGTACTTCTTACCCTATTTCAAAATCACATTAAAAATTAAATTGTAGATAATGATAAATTTAATTTTTAAATCAAAATTTGACACATGAAAAATGAACAAATTTGTTCAATATAAATATTTGTAAATTCTATTAGACTGATTATAAATATTATAAATAATAGGATAAAAAATATATCATATTAAAATATCAATATTATACAAATATTGGGAAATAGATGTAGTGCTAATTGACTCTCATTTTCAATACCAAGCTAATAATATATAATTTTTTTAAAAACGTCTTTGCAGAGAAGTATTACTTTATTTTTTCTTATTTTATTCTTTTATTTAGTAATTAATTTAATATACTTTATGAACTTCTGCATGTATGATTGAATAATCCGGAGGAAATCTTGCTAAGGAAATGGCCAGTCATTAGCATTCCAATATTCATACATCATAAATTATGAAAGTAAAAGATATATTTAAAATAAATGGCTAAACCTTAACTAAATTATTAATACTATTAAATTACTAAAAATAGAGTTCATCTAAGAACATTTAGTAATATTATTAATAATTTAATATAATAAATTTTATTAATTTTTTATTGTCTTTTTAACATGGATCTGACTCGCGCTCGAATAGTTAGTTTATTTTATTTTTATTTTTTTAATATACTTAAACAAAAAAAAGGATAAAAATCTACCAACAAAAATTTAGTAATTAATTTAAATAATATGTTTTAAAATACTTTCTATTATAATAAAACTATTATTGTATGCATAAAAATTTATTTTCTATGGATTACTTCGCCATTTTTTGAATTTTATTTAATAAAAATTAAAGCATTTGGCTCTTTCTATTCACAAAAAACAATATATAAGAAAATAAAATGCTTTATAAAATTGTACTATTCTAAATAAATATTATGTAAAAATTAAAAATTTAAATTGTTTTTATTAGTTTGATATGATTTATTAAATATGTAGGGTTAGCTCTACAAAGCCAAATTAGCCAAAAAAAATATTGATAAAAGCACCAGTAGAGAAAAATCTATTTACAGCAGTTTTCTCGAAATCTCCTCCTGTTTATGATTGTTGTTGAGCATCTGCAATGTAATCCTTTAGGCGTAGTTCCTAAAATTGAAAATTATATTTATAAATTTTTTTTTTAAAAATTTTAAAAAATTTTCAATATTAATGTTTCAATATTAAGAAATTTTCAATATTAAGAAAAAAGAGAATATTAAGATTTCGATATTCAAATTTTCAATATGTTATAATTAAAGGTAAAATAATTAAATAATATTTATAAGATGAAAACTTTAAATTTTTTTTTAAATTTATAAAATAAGATATGAAAGTAATATAAATTTTAGATGAAAAAATAATGTTTGAAGCATTAGAGTCATTATCAAATCTCTTAAATAATAAAATACTGAATAAATAAAATATTAATTCATTAACCATATTAAAAGACAATAATGTAAAAACGAGAAAAAAATTGAAGTAAATACATACATATTAAAAATTATATATTAGAATAAAAAATAATATTATTTTTGATAACTCTTATGCGTGGTATGCCTTTTTCATCGCGCCATTCAAAAGCCCGATAATTATTTGATTATTTGCAGAGTGTCTCGACATAATGCGGATATCAAACTCCAAAAATAGTTTATTAATTTCTCATTATATTTTTATTAAAAAATAATTTTATTCGAGCAATGTATAAAATCTTGATAACTTATTTTGCCATCTGAAGAAACCATGGGGATCTAGAAAGCTCTGTAATATATCATTATTCATTATAAATCAAAAATTCCGTTATTTTCAAAATTTATTTAAATAAATAATATAATATATATTTTTATTTTTAAAAAATCTCCAAAAGATGCATGAATTAGCACTGGAACTATTAGTATTAAACTGGAACTATTAGTACAATAAACATGAATAAACTAACGATGATCAAACTAGTTTGGTAAAAAATTCGCCTTAATAAGAATATAATAATTTGATGTTTTCTCTTAAAACATATTGAAAAATTAACAAAAATATTTTTATTTACAATTGATTTAATTAATTACGATTTATTATTGCTTTTATAAAATAATTAAATGCATTAATTATGTATTTTTTCAAAAGATGAGATGATCTATAGAAGTTTTCTCATAATTAGTGTAGAAAATTCTGCCATTATTTAGATTTTTTATCAAAATAAGACTTTTAGAGCATTAATAATAAATTAATTACTCCGCTGATAAATATTAAACTTATCTTTAAAGATGGAGCAATTATGCGTATCAAATAATTTGATGATGTAAGAAAAATAAATATCAATTTTTGAATTTATTAATTTATTAATAACAATATTTAAAAAATAAATAAAATACGAATTTCTATGTGGTATATAAAATTAAATAATTGAATTGATAATTTTTAAAAAATTTAATTTAAAATAAAAAATGGATGAAATTATAAAGTGATTAAAATCATATTTAAAGTAGTCATACATGTATGATCAGCAAAGCATTTGCCTTATTCGCAAGGCATCTGATTGCCGACACATTTCGCTTTGCGCTGAATGCATCATTGAATAACGTTAATTTTTGATATCATGCAATATCGGTAATACACAAAATTCGAATTAATAAATAATTGAAAAATTATATAAAATTTATTAGATTTATTAATCTCCAATATTTTATACCAAATTAATATTCATATTAGGAGAATTGCTTATGCATTTTTTAAAATATAAATATTTTTTAATATGTGATAAAATTTTTAATTATACAATTAATTTATAAGAAAGATAATATTTGGAATAACAATTTTAATTAATTAATCAATTAATTAGAGCATAAATATTTCAAATTTTCTACCATAATAAAATTACCATGTGAAGGAAGAAAAAGAAAGACTCAGAGAGTACGGAAACTTCGAAACCGGATACAGCCCATTCAACAGGTGAGCAAGTAAGAAGAAAAGATAAGAAACTTACAAGTTAATCCCCATACCCTAAGCTTATCGTGCGAGAGTAAAAGTTGTTTGATGACTTACAAAAAAAAGAACTAAAACAGATCAGTCAACCAATTAAAAATATATAATCAAAAAGAGACTTTTTTATACTCAATATAAAATAATAGCAAAAATAAAAATAAATAATTTTTGAGATATTTTAATAATAATATTATTATTTAAATTTATATATATTCTTAATCTTCTCATTATATGTAAGCTATCGAATAATAAAAATTCATTATTATTTGATATAATTCTTATTAAAAATTTACTCGAATCATATAATTATTTTTAATCAATTAAACAATTATGTTTATCATGGGTTAACAAAATTTCTTATTAAGAAATACAAAACATTTAAGATCCAGTCCGTGATTAAAATTAAGTTATTTAATCAAGAAAAATTTTAAAAAATTATTAACCATTGAATAATTTATCTATTCAAAGTTTAATATATTTTGTGTGCTTACAAGTAAATCCTATTAAGAATGCGAATCGCGCGGAAAATTCAAAATTTTAATCAGCAGACCATTATTTTTCTCGAAATATTTAATGTAATTCTGTATAAAATTGAATCCTATTTTATGATGGTTTCTCAAAAATTATATTTAATTCATTCAATAATTTTTTTAGTCTGATCTGTAAGAAATGATTAAAACAAATCTGATTAATAACTATTCTTAAAAAAACAATTTTTTATACAATTATTCATTTTTACTTTATTTACTATAACTACTTTTTTTCATTTTCATGATGGACATCCCAGATTATTCACAAATTCTACTGGATTATGGCGATTTGTACCTTGCAAATCGTCCTCAATAAAATATTATCCATAATTATTGTTTATACAATACTAAAAAATGCAATGATGAAAAATGGGCAATAAAGTATTTTATCAAATATAAATATCATAATTACAACCGTACTAAAAAAGAAAATTGGAGAGAGGAATCGGGTATCACTTGTAAAAGATCTTAGAAAGTTCAATTTTGTCTCATCTAAATAACAATGAAATTCGAAAAAAATTATAATTTAAATATTAAAAAAACGACATACTCATTATAAAATTTCTGAAAAATAGTTATTAGAGAAAATTAATGAATAACATTAGTTAATCGAATTATTAGACTATGAATAAATAATATAATAAAAATAGAAATAAATATTAAGAAAATGATTCTTGCGGCACATTTCATGCATATAATTATAATTTAATTATATATAAATAATATTTTTTTAATTAAAAATGTTAATATTAAAAATAATTAAAATCGTTTTATTAAAAAATACTAAACATGATCTTATATTTAATAATATAACAGCAATATAATGGCATTACACGTGACCCTTGGCTATAAATCATACATCGCCATCAGCAAAAACTCCGATTAAAAATTTGTATATACACTGTTATGATTAAGGAACGGATTTTTATGCAAATGCATTTTTTATGCAAAATGCATTTTTTTGCTGGCTTAGAACGACTTGAAGATCACGTAAAAACACATTTTTAACATGCCTTGAACCTTCTAAAATGGTTTCATAAATGCATTTTTTTTGCATATTTTTTGAGCATATTTGCATATTTCACATATTTTTTTGAGCATATTTTGTACACTTTTTGAGAACTTTTTGCATATTTTGAGAATTTTTGCATTTTTTAAAAATTTTCGGACATTTTTCAATTATTTTTGGTAATTTTGTAAAATTCAAGAATGGTTAAAATTTTATAATTTTCAAAGAAATATGGCCAAATTTCTTAAGAAATCACATTGTTTTTCAAAAAATCTCCAAAAAGGCATGAAAAAGGCTAAAAATGCAAACAAAGTACCAAAGTTAATTTTAACCTAAAAATGCCTTAAATATGCAAAAATTCACTTTAAATGGTAAAGAATTGCTTTTTAGGCAAAATTTTTGCATTTTTAGGTCATATTTTGCAAAAAAAAATTGCGCATATTTTGTGCATATTTTGGAAATTTTGAGCATATTGTTCGCATATTTTGGCATTTTCCGTGCAAATTTTATGCGCATATTTGAAAAATTTTTGCGCATATAAATCCGTTCCCTAGTTATGATAAAGAAGTGACAAGAAAATTAATTTAAAATCTTTAGAAAAATAAGTGTAATTAAAATATAAATTTCAAGGCCAATAATCAAAATATAAAATTCAAGTTATAAGCGTTTGAAATAAATACTTAATTAAGCATTTATAATTTAAATTAGACTCAAAAAACTTCTGATTCGTAATCTAAAAAGAAGTCTCAATCCATACCAATTCCAAAAATATCAACTTCAAAATCCAAAACCTATTCAACAATCACCTAAACTAATGAATTCTTTCAAAAAAAATATTTTAAAATTAGTATTATTATTTTTATATTTTAAAATTTTTCTGCTTTTATATAAATAATGTAAAATATTTTTAACTTATTTTATGAATAAGTATATATTTTAGATAATATAAAAATGAAAGTTAAAAAAATAATTATATTATTTTTCTTTATTTTTTTATGTTTAAACATTATTTAGATAGAAATGGAATATACAAAAATCTTTCAATTTAATTAATTGCTTTTATTTATGAATCAATCATTAATTTGTAATTAAAATTTATAACGGCGATACTTGGCTAAAATTAAAAAATGAAGAATAAGTATAAAATTAAGATTCAAACAATTTCCATATTTGTGAAGACACCAAGCCGAATTCTTGTTATCGTATGAAGAATATGTGGATTGGAATGAATAAGACTTTATTGAATTAATCGAGAAGAACGAAGAAGCAAAATTGGTATTTACTTAAATTATTCTTAAAATAAATTTATATCGGAATTTATATAAATTTAAAGATGAATTTAAAATGAATTTACAGTTATTAATTGAAATATTAAATTAAATAATAATCGAAATTAAAAATAATTAATTTCAATGTTATTTAAAAAATAGAAGTTTTTTAATACTATTTAATATAAATTAAAATTTATATAAAATATTTTATTTGTCATTTACAATTATCATTATAAAATAAAATCATATACCTAATGCAAAAACTGCTTAAATTACATTATGAGAATTATATTTATTTTTATACTTTTCTTTAAAAGTAGCATAATCGATTCTTTCAATAAAAGGAATTTTAAATTTTTCTTTTGAAAATCTCTATAATAAATTATTATTTTAAATTCAAAAATGTAAAAACGACAAAATTTTTTCAATCTACCGACAAAACTTTACATGTTGAAGTGGCTTGACTTTTTGAATAAGGGTGGGATTCCAGACCAAATTCTCATGAACAACGGATTAAACTGGAGTTTTGAGTTTTATCACCACATTGTCATCGGAAGAATTGATGAAAAATGATATAGATAAAAAAACAAAGGCTAATAAAATAAATGTTAAAAATAAATTGCAGAACAAATTTTATTATATTCAAAAACTTTAATAAATAAAAATTCAATTAATAAATTTTAACTAATAAATGTTTATCAGATCTCAAAAAAGCTGTCGGGGGAGGGGAATTGTCGTAAAGAATGGGTTGGCGACAGATTTGATTAAAAAAAAGATTTTTGTAACTAGTAATTTCATTATCTAATTTCAGCATGAAAATGAAGTGATGTATCAAAAAACCTATAACTAGCTATAACTATATTATAATGTTCAACTATAAAAATAAATGGACCAACTTTTTTAAAATTTATTATATAAATACTCATAAAAAAGAATATGACGATTTTTACAAATGATCAAATTCGAATTATTAAATTGTTTAATACACTTGGAAGAATCGTAAAAAATATTTGATAGGGTAAAAATATTTAATAGGGATTATGTTAAATAAAAAATTATTTTTTTAAATAGAAATTAAATGATATCAAATAGCAATAAAATGATTTTTTCTTAATAATGGTTTGATATCATATAAAAAATTTACCTAAAAAGAAAATATAGTTTTAAAAAAAAATTTAATAAGGCACTAAATTATTAAGTACGAATAAATGACACGATAAAGAATGAATATATAATTTAATTTAAAAACTATCTTAAAGATATTTTAATATCTATTGGTGTAATAAAATTGTTCCTTATAAAATTATGGTAACGCTCGCATGACACATGGCTAGCAATAGAAAGGTATGCTACAGCAAAATTCACCGCGACCATTCAATCAACTGCAAAAATTTTTGATTGCAAAGAGAAGTAGAACCCACTTAATAAACATTATAATAAACACAATGAAAATAAAAATTTAAACAACTATTTTAATGAAATGCAAAGACTTTCAATTTCAAATAACACACTGGGGAAGAAATCAAATAAAAATATTATTATTTGAGAGTTCATAAAATTATAGATTAAAAAGTACTATAATTGATAAATGCATAAAATATTTATAATAATAAATTTTTAATACACTAATTAACCAAATTAATTATTTAATATTAATGTTTTAAGTTAAAACAATTTAATACAATTAAAAAAGCAAGGAGGATAATAATTAGCAAGAAAAACAGTTTTTTGCAATTGAACTTGTTTATTCAACATTCCACATTCATAAAATCTTTGTTATAAATATTATTCAAAATTAATTTGATATTTACTCTTTTTTTAAATAATAAAAATAAATTTCCTCATAAATAATAATAATAAATTATATTAAAAAAATTTTATATTATTTTTTTGAAAAATATATCCTAAGCATCAATTTAAATCAAAAGATTAATAAAAAATAAAAAATTTATTCCAGTCAAAAAATTTGAAGATTCCAACAGGATAATGTGCGGCCATAACTAAAGAAATCACGATCGGCAAGTTCAGCTCTATGAACGGAAGCGTTTACACATGTCTGCAATGGTCTTAGACGAGGAGGGGCCTGGGTCCAACTACTGCACGGTAATTTGAGATGATATACCGGGCATTAACTGCCTAGGTGGGTGTCGCGTAAGCCGCGAAAATATTATTACTGAGCCAAAAAAGAGAGAAAATATTAAGAAATAAATAATAAATATAAAAATTAAAAAATTCGTAATAATTCCTAAGAATGATGCAATCTAGGGGAAAACTACCGTTTCCCTAGACCCAGACAGAGGGATAAATTTTTTAATAAAAGAAAAATCTAAATCGGGGCAATCACGTCCCGACCCGAAATTAGACAATAGAAAAAATCGAGACGAACAAAAATAATACAATGGGAAGGAATCTTATGTACACAGAAAATGGGTAAAATCTAATTTTACGAAAAATGAATAATGGGAAAATTCTAGAAAAATGGAAATTAAAATTAATTAAAATTATAAAATTGGACATCTAGAATTCACGTGAATTCCACCAAAATTAGGGGTACTTAAGCCCTCCCTGTCGAAGGGGAGGGCATTCCGAACAACTATCAAACCGACTTTCTTCCCTCCCTTCTCCGTTCTCTTCCTGCGCCCAACTCTTGTTTTCGCTGGTGCTCAACTCTTGCCCTCTTCGCGCTCCAATTTTGGCCCTTTTCGTGTCTTCACCCATCCCTGATCAACTACCAGAGGGAGCAACTTCGGAATCCGCCGACTGGACCCGGACCCGATCCCTGTCCTTTTACCGATCAACACTCTGATCATTTTCATCGCAAATTATATTGTGTTTTGTCGGCGTAAATATTTATTATTTTGACACCGATTTTTTTGTCCGTGTCAAGTGGTGACCCCGACTCCAATCTACAACAACACCTTCATTTCTTCCGGCGGAGCTTGAACAAGTTCAAAAAAAAGTAAGTTAAAAAAAAATTTTTTTTTTGCCTTAACCAAACATTTTTTCGGAGTCTACTATCCGAAATTTTTGTCTTAACCAAAAAGGGAATAAATTTTCGGAGTCTACTAAAACCACGTTTCGGCCAAACCACGTTTCGGCCAAACCACATTTCGGCCAACCAACCAAAAAGCCACATTTCGGCCAACCAGCGAAAAAACCACGTTTCGGCCAGCCACGTTTCGGCCAAACCAAATTTCTATTATTTCGGCCTGAATCTCAACACTATCAACCGGCTACTTATAAAAACCGGCGATCAATATTCACCGTGGGGGGCTTAGGCCAAATGCAATGTTCAATAGGTGCGGGCTGGATGATTTTTAGATTTTTTAATGCAAAATTTTTTAATATTGGGCTCGCCGAAGGCGAGCCCAACAATAAGAAATTTTGCATTAAAAAATCAAAAATCATACAGCACTCACCTATTGAACAGTCCTTCCTCATTTTTTCCTTAATATTGATTTTTATGCCTAATAAGAAATTTGGTTTGGCCGAAACGTGGTTTTNTCAACCGGCTACTTATAAAAACCGGCGATCAATATTCACCGTGGGGGGCTTAGGCCAAATGCAATGTTCAATAGGTGCGGGCTGGATGATTTTTAGATTTTTTAATGCAAAATTTTTTAATATTGGGCTCGCCGAAGGCGAGCCCAACAATAAGAAATTTTGCATTAAAAAATCAAAAATCATACAGCACTCACCTATTGAACAGTCCTTCCTCATTTTTTCCTTAATATTGATTTTTATGCCTAATAAGAAATTTGGTTTGGCCGAAACGTGGTTTTTTCGCTGGTTGGCCGAAATGTGGCTTTTTGGTTGGTTGGCCGAAATGTGGTTTGGCCGAAACGTGGTAGCGCCAATTGAGGGTTTATAATTACTTTCTAAACATTTAAAAATTTTACTGATAATAATTTGGAACTAATTTGATGAAACTTGCAGATCTTTACCATTAAATAAATTATAAAATATATTCTGATCATTACCTTTAAATCTTAAAAAAGATTTTAATAAATTATAAAAAGATATATTGTAGAATAGAGATTTTTATTGTACTAAATTAATTACATTCAAAATCGCAGAATATAAAATAATGTTAAAAGATAAAATATTTTATACCAAAAAATAAAAACTAGCTTTTCAATCTAAAATAAAATAAAGAGCAATAAAAACAATGGAATAAAATATTTATCAAATTAAATAAAGAAGCTATGAAAAATTTAATTACAAAAAAAGATCAATTAAAAAAACCGTATATAATCATATCAATCAAGAAGACCGGACCACGTCGCTTGAGGTGTTTCCGCTAGTACAGCCGAAGCCTTAAAAATATCAGAAAAAGGTGGAATTTTTTTTTACAAAAAGCATTGATAAGAATTTTAAGCAAAAAATAGTGTCATATCCTTTGGATCTACTATTGCCTGCTTAAGTAACATAACTTTTTTATAGTAGTAAGAAAGTCAACAGCAACAGCAGCAAATCACAAAGATAAATTTAAATTTACAATAAGTTTAAAATAGAATATTTTAAAGTCTTTCACATTGTTATATATAAGAATATGGTCATTATTAAAGGTTTTAAATTTAGAAAGAATATTGCTAATAAAAGGGTAATAAATAAGATCGAAGATTTAAATACCTTTGAAATTAAGTTATTGTAATTAAGGATAAAGAAGTTATATAGATTATAATTTTATATCTTAAAATTTTCTTTAAAAAACCTAAAAATATGTACATCTAAAAATAGAATATTAAAATATATTTTAAATTTAAAAAAAATTAACGCTCTAAATTTTTTGCGGATTTATTATTTGATAATTTAAATTACTTTATATTAGGAAAAACAATCTATTTTTAAATAGCATAACAAGCTATGATAAATTCTGAGATGTATGAAACATTAAATTATTTTTTTACTACATATTATAATTAAAAAATATTTTTAAAAGTCTATATTTATTGTATTAATATAATTTACGAACTTTGCTTTAAAAATAAAATTCCACTTGGATAAATTAGTGCTGAATAAAATTATATGAATTTATTCCGAATTTTTTTTTACCTTTTTTTAACCTGCCCTCATGTGGTTCATCTAAGCGTTCGGAAATTAAAAATTATATGTAATTTAATAATTTTTAATTATTGATATTTCATAAAAGATTAATAAATATTATTTAATTAATCATATTATTTTGCTTTAATGCTTTATAAAATTCAAGCTACATGAGAAAAAATAGATAAAAAAAATATTAAAATAATGCTTTAAATACAAATAATAAAAAGAAAATAGTTTTAATTTGAGAAATTTTCGTTCATCATGAGAACTAATTCAATTTTTGGAAAATTTTATCTTATGAGAAATTTTCGCAAAATTGGATCGATTTTAGTGTGAAATCAGCACATTTGGACCCTCTGGTAGAATACCAGTGAATTATACTGGATAATCATAATCTAGCCAATTGATAATACCGTGAAAAATATGCATCGTAATTCTAAAAATACAGGAAACAACAATTATACTTCAAATTAGGGTAGCGCACGGGGGGGATTTCGGAAAAATCGGGGACGGGGATTTCCGGGGATGGCAATGTCGGGGATCGGGGACGGGGATGGCCCATCGGTCGGGGACGGCGGAGGAGAGATCCCCGACTTTTCGGGGATGGCCAAAAATCCAGTTTTTCTAGAAATTTTTTTCCAAAAATTCAAAGCATTTCATTAATGGTGCATTCCAAAATAGGTTCTTCATTATCTTCATCATCACTCTGATCCTCGTCAAATTCCATATTAACTTCCAAAGGAGTTTTCCAAGTTTGCCTTGATCAACAAAACATTTTGAGCCATATCTCCGCCCAAACTAAAAAATACCAAAATTATTGTAAAATTTAATGGATGCATTCACCGGTTCCTCAAAGTTTTTGAATAAAGTAAACCGGCTTTGAAAACCGTCAAATTCCATATAACCGTCAAAAAAAGGTGGCAGGATTTTTCAAAAAAACGTTCTGAAGAGACAGAGGTGGTAAAATTTTCCAAAAAATTTTTTTCAACTTTCTTGAAAGTCAAATTTTGAATTTTTTTTTTCACCATCATCGTATATGTATTCACTGATTCTCAAAATGTTTGATAAATAGACTGGCTTTTGAAAACCGTCAAATTCCATATAACCGTCAAATAAAGGTGGCAGGATTTTTCAATCTTCAAGCATATAGATTTTCAAAAAAATTTTTTTTTGGTTTTTTCAATTTATTTTTTAATTATTTTTATTTTTTGTTATTTTGACATTATTATAATTATTAATTTTTCGTAATTTATTTTATTTTATTTTTAATTTAATTTAATGTTTTTGTTATTTTATCATAATTTAGTCATTTTGCCCTTTATTTATTTCGTAGTATCCACTCATATCCCATCCTTCTCCTTTGATTACTGTATTTGCACTTTTTGCTTTCGCCCACATTTGCACTTTTTTTACTTTCGCCCAGATTTGTACTTTTTTACTTTCGACACAGCACCAAACAATATAGAAAATTAATTTTAATTATCTAAAATATTAATGTTCATATGAATTGACAGATTAAAGAAAAACTCACAAGTTTTATATCGAAATATTTCCAGCAGCAATAATACATGGGTGTTTCTTTCATTTCATGCAGGCCAAGAATTTAAATAACAAGTAAAATGTTTTAAAGAACCATTAAAATAATAAAAATTGATTATTTTGCAATATTGAATTAATAAACAGAAAAGATTTGGAATTAAAACGCATTATAATTTATAATTAAAAAAAATTATAATAAAAAAATAATTTAGTCCAACCCAAAGGACAACTTTTATAAGTTGTCCGTATATTTAATAAATTAATAATAAATTACTATAAAAATAATATCAAAAAAATGGAAATAAAATTCCTTAACCTCAAGCATATAGCAATTCAACATTGAAAACTTTCGAAAGCATAAAAGTTATTAAATAATTTATTTAATATTGATAGAGTTTCTTTTTATATTAGATTGAAGTAAACAATTATAATTATTTAAATTTAAAAATAAATATCATGAAAAACTCTTTTTTGGAAATATCGCGAAGGAAGTGCTTTTATTGAAAAATTTTGCCCTAAATCACATTATATAAGAAAATGATTATAAAAAATATGTCATGAGAATTGAAGTAAAATAAAATATGCAAAAAAATAGTAGTTTAATTATTTATAAAAGATAATATTCAGAAAAAAATATTCAGAAATCTATTGAATAATTATTCAGAAAAAAATAATTAAATACATTAAATCAAAAGTAAAATAAAAAGGAAAATTATGAAATAAATTCTAAAAATATAGAAAGGATGACAATTTTTCAATAGATCAAGCTTAAAAATGAAAAAAATATTCGTAAAAATAAAGGAATTCCAAATCCAAAAATTTGGATGGTACAAGGGCCAAGATTTGTTCATAAAAGGGTAAATCACCTGTAAAATGCCCGTCATGTCAAGCTCATTGTTCCATAGCGAATTTCTCAACAAAAATCAATATCTGCTGAATGGAGAGAGGAAGAACTTTAATTTTGTAAATTTATATTTTTCTAAGAAAAGAAAAAATCATTGGAACAATATCATAAGAAATTAATAAATAATTGACATGACATGCTTTAATAATTATCTAAAAAATAAAGGAAGATTTTTGGAAATTTTTTTAGAAAATCCTAGAACAATAAATAACAAAAATAATAGTAATGAATAGATAAAAATTTTTGAAACGTTTTAATATTCAAATGGAAATTAATCTATAATATAATTTTTTATCAATTAACTCATCAAACGAATAGATAAAAAAAATGACGGAATGCCACGGGTTATCACTATTTCTGATTAATAAAAATAATTTTTTTCAACATAATTTAAATATTTTAATAAAAAGGCTCTAAACCCTATGAATCATTCTAAGAATTCACGATATTTCAATATAAAAAATTATAATAATTAATTATTTTAGGTGTAAAAAAATAATTCAATAATTTACTGTTTAATGTTATTTTTAATAAAAATTTTTTTAAATAATAATAAATCTCATATCGATCCATATAATTAAAAGATGGTTTGCTTTTAGATCCATGCATAGGAACAGAGTATAATGCATTTAAAAACAAAAATATTAAAAAAAAACATTCATAAAATATTGTTTAAAATCTTTAAAAGTTTATAAAAATTTAAGATTATTTTAATAAATTGGTTCGAAATAGCAATCGCATTAAGTATAAATTGGATTCATTATGATTAGAATATAAACTGCTTCGCTATAGAAAAGCCAGGTGCTTGCGCGTTAGTCCAAAATCCCAAATAATCGCGTTAGTACCAAAATCCCAAGTCCAACGAAAACACTTAAAATTAAAAAATGACAAATTGGTCAATCTGGCCAAAAAAATTCAAGTTTTTAAGAACCAAACTATAAAAAGCAAAATTGTGCAAAATTGTGTGCTATATCTTCTGGTATTTTTTAGTTTTTTTTGAAATTAATTTTAGTTTTTTGAAAAACAAAATGTTCAAAATTTTGGACTTGGGATTATTGTACTAATACTAACGCGAAGAAAACTGAAAACTAACAAATTAATTAACTATTGTAATTTTTTATAAAAAATGTTTACCATACTTTTAGAAATTGATAATTTTCTTTATGCTATTTTTGTAGCATAATTTTAATTCACTTAATAAAAAGAGTTCCTATATTTAATAAAAATGAATAAATAAATTTATTATTTTTCTTTATGTTTTTAATTAAACTACACCATTATTAAATTATATTAATAGAAAAATTATTATAATATTTTAAAATATTATTGAATTACTAGAAATTGAGAATCTGAATATAAGCAGGGATTGAAATGCCTGAAAGCAAAGAAAAAATATATTTGAGATATTTTGATACAATAATTATAAAAATTTGATATCATTGGTGCGTAACTGAGCATGTAAGTTTGCTTATTTAATAGATAAATATATTTCTATGAGATATGTAAAATTTAAACAGGCTTAGACACAATCTAAAATGGTATTATTAATAGTCACATATTAAGATAACAATAAAAATTAAAATTAAATAAATAAATTCCAAAACCTTTCTAATTGACAGAAAGATTTTTTTTGACACTTAAACATACTTTTATCATTTATAAAATAAATATACAAGAATAAACATTTTTTAAATTCATTTGTAGAGTATTAATTTGTATAAAATTTTTATATCTTTTAAAGATATTCATCTCATTAAAAAAGATAATAAAATAATTATTTAAAATAAAATTATTGAAATAGTTGATTGAAAAAAATTAATAATTAAAGAGCTTATAATGAAAAATTGAAGTTTAAAACATAAAAAATGTATATAATTAATTCTATTTTTTGATAATAATTATTTTATAATTATTAATATTTTAATAGTTGCAAAATTAGTATATTATTTAAAATATTACAAAAAAGTTTAAATATGTGAATTTTATTTTGACCTTTTCTCATTTTACCTACATATATAATTTTTTACCTATTAAGAATGATATAATAAACATAATAATCAATGTTTTGAAAATAATAAAAAAGTTTTATTATTATATTTTATTCGTAAGTCATAAATAATATATAAGGTAATAAAAAAAATAATAAGAAAGAATTTAATATAAATTAGCGAAGAATAAATGAATTCATTTTCATTTGATATCATGAATATATAAATAGTAAATATTTATTTATTTTTTTGAAAATTAAAATTCAATTTGAAATAAATGGGATATAAAAATAAAAGTTAATTGAAATATATAAATATTTATTTTAATTTTATATGATACATCAATGTGTAAAAATAATCATGATTAAAAATATTTTTAAATTCATTAAATTTGATAAAATTATTAAATCTTAAAACGATAACTTATAATTATAATTAATTAAAATATATACTATATGCTAACTAAGAAATAAATATTTAAGCACAGTTAAAACTGCTTGTAAATGGGAAGGTTATCCATACAAAGAATGTACATGGGAAACAGTTATAATAATAAAGAATGAAAGACAATATATAGTTTTATTGATCGAAAAATTATAATAAACAAGTATAATAAAGAAGCAGTGATATTAAAAATTAGTATAAAATAAAATCTGAGTTTTTTTTCTAATAAAAAATATTAAATAAAATTAATGGAATATTGTAATAATGAATATGGAATATTATAATTTGGTTTATAATAAAATTGGATTATGCCATCTGGCTATTTTATTATTCTGCTGCATACTAAATAAAAGTAGTTATTATAGGATTGTAAATAAATCATAAAGAATAATGATAAGAAAAAATAAATAATGAAGAAATATAATGAAACTAATACATTATGAAATAAAAAAATTGCAACTAGAATTTTTTTATAAAACAATTTGATATATTTTCAATTAAAATAAAAAATAATCAATTAAAATCGTAATAAATAATAATGTAAAGATAAATAGATATTAAAATTTAAATAGAATTCAAATAATATTGTTGTTAAAAAAATTTAAAAAAAGAATTAAAATAAAAAATGTTTTTAAAATTTTATGAATAAATAATTTCGGTAAAAAAGGAATAGTAGTTGCAAGAATTTAATTGCTGGAACAAAAGTCAAATTTTTTAATTCTATTATTTTTTGATTCAGAATTTGCGCGTTTGTCTGCTTATGATTTTTGTGAACAGATTTATATAAAACTAATATATATGAATAACTAATTAATTATAATATAGTAAACAAAAGAAATTAAAATCATATACATTAATTCAGCCACTATTAATAAAAATTAAAATAAACTAAAATAAATTAAATTTGATTATGATAAACAATTAATGACATGTCAAGTTTTAGCGCTATATTTTATTAATATAACTTATTTATTTATTAATTTGATTACTTGTTTATTTTCTTATTTGTTTATTGGTTTATTTGCTTATTTCTTTATTTATTTTAGCATCATTCCTATCGAAGAGAATAAACTTGTATACGCACTGCGGGATCAATCAATATTGATATCGGATTTCATACCAAATTAAAGTTGATTTTAAGAGAAGAGATTATACATGTAAAGAAAAACTGTCTTAATTAATAATAAATCAAATGGTTTTAATTAATAACTAAATTAAAAATATTTAAATTTCATGTTTATATAAATGCAAACGTTAAATTATTTTAACATTATTTAAAAAAAATTAAATTTTAAAAAAAATTTTTAAAAGAAGTTCAAGATTTAAAAGTTAAAATAGATTATAAATTCAAAAATTAAAAATAATTGAATTAAATTTAAAAATTAACATAAAAATAAAATAATCTCCATTAAATTTTTTACAGCTATATCATTTAAAATTGCTTATTATATTGGAAAATAAAATAAAATAATAAAAATAATAATTCAAATAGAAAATCGATCGAATGATGGATTAGATATTTTAGTTGAAATTATGTTAATTTTGTAAAAAAACAATAAAGTATGGTAGATAAAATAAAAAATAATTCATAAATACATAAAAATTGTCAAAATATTAATATTTTTTAAATTTAAAAAATTTTTATCGACGAGTGGCTAGTCGAAAAACCACATAACTCTTCCTCCCAGGGTAACCCCGAATGTATAAAATTTATAAAATCATTTTTTATTATAAAGATTTAAACAAAAAATATGAAATCAAATAATTAAAATTCTTGATGAAATATTCACTTGATAGTTTTATTTAAAATGTATATCATAAAATTCAATAATAAATGGCATACTTTACCAAATAACAAAATGAATTATGCTCATACATAAAATTAATTACCTAAATTGATTAAATTTAAATATTTCAATTTTTTAATAATAAGCAAATTTTGAAAGAGAAGCATAATCAATGTAACTTTTGATTCGGAAACTAATTCGTAAAAATAATAAAGTAAAAGTTTAATTTTCTTGCATGAAATTTTAATTCTTTTTAGAATTTTTCCTCAGAATTTTTTCTTACATAAAATTTTAATTTTATTTTATTAAAAATCTTTATTACATTAAATAATATTATTGATTTTTAACATTTTATATGTATTGCTAGTTTAATTTTGTTGAGTAAGAATAAGAATAAGAATTGCTAGTAGAAACATTTAATATACCAAATAAAACTTCTCTGAAAAATTTTTGTTATTAAAATAAACTAATGTTAACACAAAGATAAAATCTAAAATCACACTTTAAAAAAAGAAACGGAATGCATTTATTAAAGAAATAAATTTTTTAAACGGAAAAATCTTTTTTCTAATTATATTAAAATTTTTTTTATTTATTAGTTAAATGAAAAATTTAAACAAAAATTTGCAATAGATCTACGGTGGAAATAAGTGTACATGCGTTAACATTTGCGAAGAATGCGCAGAATTTTATTATATTATCAATAAATAAACAAAAAAGTAATTTAATTTTAAGTAGTTCTTTTAAAAGTAAACATTTTATACTATTAAAAATATTTTATTATTTTTTTCCAAATACTATGAAAGCGCAAAACATAAACATAAATAGAAAAAAAGCAAAATATATCTTAGTATGAATTTAAAAATTAGATAATAATCATATTATAACTGCTGCATAATATAAAAAAGAAATATAAATTAAAGTATTATTAAATAATTAAATTTAGTTACTCTATAAATTTTTAATTGATCTTAAAAACAAGTAATTTAAAAATATTTACTTATTTTTTAGAATAAAAAGTTAATTTTATTTGGGATTAAACATTAACTAATAATCTCGAAAAAATAATAACTTAGCTTTTATAAGCTACATTCTTTGATTAAATAATTGAGAAGCCTAGATACCAACTTAAGACTTACTAACTATTAAACAGTAAATTATCAATTGTATTAAAATTTAATGGAACCAAAAAGTCTTTTGTAATGTCTGCCATTACAAAAGACTTTCATTTTTTAAACTAATAATAAAATATTTTTTATTTCTATAAAACTTTATTTTTAGACTAATATTAAAGATATGTAATTTTTAAAAAATGTATTTTTAAGTCAAATGCAAAAATTCAATTCATATATGTACATACAAATGAAAAATATGCCTGTCTTGTGATAATTGATTGACGCGCATCGTATAGAATCTAGCCCATACACTCACAAGAATGAACCACGCATTATTTAATCTATTATTGTTTTAATAAAATTTGTTAATTTTTACAAGGATTCTATCTTTTTTATAATAAAAATATAGATTTTATTTAGCAAAATTTTCCCTCACTCTAGTATCATTTTGATACCTTTATGCGTCAGAAACTCATTAATTAATTTTTATTTTCCAATGAATTATGAAAAAATGGTAAAAAAATTTAGATTAATTCATTTAAGAAATATGGTACATGGAGCATTAAGAAATAAATGCAAAGGTAACAAATACAAAAAAATAATATTTAAAAGAAAGATAAAAGAAGCGTTTAAATACTAAAATTTTTCCAAATGAAATATCAAATTACTTTCCATTTATGTAAAAATATTCTTAATGTATTTACAAGTCAGTTATTATATTATTAGATCAAATTATTATATAAAATAGTCAAAATTATTATTTTATTTAAAAATATTATTATAATTATTATAGTACTTTTTATAAAAATGTAAAAGTTTGAAATGAATCGATTAGATCTTTCATATTAGATCGAAATATATCAAAATTCATAATATTAATATCATTACTCTTTGTCAAATCATTTTATTTTTACATGCATTTAATCCTAGCATAATACTAATAGAAATTTTTAATTTCTTGAGTAATGGATTTTCAGCACATAAAATCTACAATCATAATTTTTAAATCATTCTGTAAATAAAAACAATTAAAAAAATATAACTACATCAATAATGTATTAAATTTTAGTTTCATTTATTTTTAATGAAAAATCAAATAATTCAATAAATTAAATTAATACTCTTAATTAAAGTTGTTTGATATAGATATGAGATTAAGGGCTATGCTATAAAATTTCCAAAAATTACTATATGCAATACAAATAAAATTGACTTGAAGTTAATAATATACTGAGTAAAATTTGGTTTTATATGAAGATTGAAAGGTTTAAGAAACCCATATATAAGAATGGATGAAAAATTCGCAAAAATTTTTAAATATAAAATTAATTACAAGGTAATAATATGTAAATAATAATAATTATTGTTTATTTTAATTCTAATTAAATAATTTGAAAAAATATACTCTAATCCATTTGAAAATAACTTAGTCGCGCGAAGAAGGGCGGCCGCAGGTTAAAAATGCCAGGCGGGAGAGAAGAATTTCCTCAAGTTCATCCAGTACAGAGGTCTTAAAGATTAAATTTAACATAAAATTTTAGGTTAAATAATGATAAAAATGGTTTTTTTGTCATAAAAATTTAAATAGATAAAATAATTCTAACTTTAAAATTAAAACAAAATAAATAATTTTTATTTTAAAATAAATTTTTCATAAAAAGATGCCGATCTTCTCGTGCATCGCCGGACACATCTGAGGTATTTTCATGCTGCATTTATTGCATTGTTGGCATGTAGAGATCGTCCGTGGAGAGTGTTTTCGAGGGTCCATCGGACCAATCTGAGTTGTCCATTTAAAATGAAAATAAAAAATATGTTTTATTTAAAGATAAGAATTCCTTAATGCTACATAAAAATGTATAAAAATAATAATAATAATAAATAAGTTCAAAATATTCGAACTTGGTGATTACCCAAAGTAGTGGACAATTCAAACAAACTCATGAATTGTGGTATAACACTTCATATATGTAAATCAAAATACATTAAAATATATACAAAAAATAATTGTGTCCTTATTTTAAAGATATATATAAAATTTATATTAAAAAAATTTGTAAATTTATGTCTTGATTATATATATATAATATATATATATATACATATATACAAATATAAAACCAAATATAAAACCTATTTACAAATATAAAACCAAGAATTAAATATCAAGGAAAAATCTCAAAGATGTTGGCAGAATAATGACATTGCATTAGAGTAATTAAGAAGAAATTAATTTGATAATTATTTTATATACATTTTATTTCATTGGAAAATGCATTAAGCATATGCTATGATGATTAATATCTCAATTTAAAAAAAATTATTTAAATTTATATAAAATAGTATATATACTATAATCCATTATTCTATTTTTATTGTATTATATTTTAAATATTTTTCTTCAAAAATAAAATTTTATAATTAATTAATAAATCCAATCTAAATTAATTTATAAAATTTTTCTTTAATTAAGAGAATTATTTGGTCCTTTTATAAAGGGATTAATTTAAATAAATTTGTTGACAACATTTAAATTATTTATTTACACCAATCCCAACCAAAGATTCATCATTATCTTTATATAAAGTAAATAAATTAAAAAATAAAAATTGTGGAAAAATTAATAATCGAGAAAAAATTCTAGAAAAACTTCGTGTTGTTCAATCTTCATATCAATTATTATAATATAAATAAATAATAAAATAATATAAAATAAATTTCTAATTTTCAAGGAAATGAATATTATAATTAGGGCTAGGTTTCAAAAGACATGGAAACGTAGGGAAACGCTCAAAAACACGTTTTTAGACATATTTTAACGTATTTTGATGAACTTTTTTTCCCTATTTTCCCCATTTCTATAAGCGCGGCTAAATTTTTCCCTATTTCGCCATTTTTTCCCTATTTTCTCCTTATTTTTGCTTATTTTTTAAGAAATTCTTCACAAAAATGCAATAAATACCGAAAATTTTTAGATTTTTTGGAAAATTTTTAGTTTTTCCCAAAATTTTGGGATAATTTTTAGTTTTTTATTCAAATTTTTCTCGCAATTTTTTTGAAAAAATTTCGAAATTTTTTTAAAAATATTTTTGTGAAACTTCAATTTTTATAATGAAAACATCTCAAGATATGGTTAAATTGGTTTTAAAAAGGCTTAATATTTTTTAAACGAAGTTTTTGAATTTTTAGGTCATATTTTGGAGAAAAAAATTCCTTATTTTTGCTTAATTTTTGCCTATTTTTGCCTATTTTCGCTACCTTTCTCCTTATTTTGTCCCTATTTTGGCCGTTTTTTGCTCCCTAACAGGTCCCTATTTTGGCTTAGGCTTTTTCCTAAAAGTCCGAGCCCTAATTATAATACAAAGAATTAATAAATTAATGTATGAAAAGGAAATGAAATAATTGAAAATTTGGGAATTAATATTGATTGTTATTTCCAAAAAAAAAATTAATTTTTATAAAATTTAATTAGTCATTATCCAAGAAATTTTTTGTATATTTTTAATATTAGATTTATTATTAGAATAAAAAATCTATAAAAAATAAAATTTGTTTGATCAAGAAAATATTAGAGATTTTAATAATTCTCTTGTATTTTTAATAATAAATAGGAGCTTTGTCTGCAACATCTTTATAGGCAAAATAATGGTAATTTAAATTAGTAATTATTATTTTTCTTTATGATTTTAATAAATTAGATTTTGACTGTTTATTGATATTTTGAAATCATTGAATTTATCGCCAATCCATGCACATTAGATTTTCCACTCGGATGTCTAATCGTAACCATTTTAAGTAATATTAATCGATAATTTTTTATTTCGTTTTTTCCTAATGTCTATTTTTACTCTACTTTTTTATTCAATATATCACAGAAAACATGTTAAATATTTATTTAATTTTGTAAGCTGAAATGTTAATTGTTTTTTGTGTTTGATTAAATAAAATTAAATTGATGATCTTTTAAGAAAAAAAGATGTTTTATTAAGTAAAATATAATTAAAATATTTTAAGCTGGATCATGCAAAATAAATTTGCATAATCTGTATATGCAAGTTTACTTTAAACTTCAGTGTAAAAGCAATCAAAATATTATTGGATAATATTTATCTTTTATTTTGGTTTATTTTTAATAAATTCACGCAGTTGATTGATCAGAAATTTATCACAACAATTCACAGGTTGAAATCCTCCATTAATTGAATTGTTTTAATTTTTATATATTTGTAATAAAAGTTATATACTTGTTTGTAATATTTTGGAAATGCTTTGAAGTTTTGAGACTCACTTGTACACTTCCGGAAATACCGGAAGAAGATAATAAATGAGAATATATTTGTGAAGCTATAAAAAATGATTCAGACACGAATTAATACTTTTTTTATTATTTATAAGTTTTTACTTTATTTAATATCAATATATAATTAACTTTTTTTCATTTTTTTTTAATATTTATGCATTCCATCCAAAATTTAATCCACAATTTTATTTCGAAATTTTTAGATATTGATACATTTAAAGCTTAAAATAGTTTTTATTAGATATTGAATTAAATTAAATTAAATTAAATTTAGATTTAATTTTTATTTCCATTCTAACAAAAAATAAAATGATTCTTTATGCCTATTTTTATTTTTATTGATTAATTTTATTAACATACATTTTATTTACGTCATTTGACATTTTTCATATTTTTTATTAAACATCACTATTTTATTTATCACTATTTTATAATAGCCTTCACTTGCAGTTAAAAAAATTATTTTTTTTATATTTTTTAATTAATCAAGTAAAATATTTTTATAATAAAATTTATAAAATAATTTAACTAGGAGAATTTTTTTATTATGTGGGTTACCAGGGCAATTCATCTCCTACCTCAAATGGGTCAGGTGAACCTCCGAAAACACTCTCCACGGACGATCCCTATATGTGAAGAATGCAAAAAATTTCACTTCATATATTTTTATTTCTTATATTAAAGGATCTAATTTATAAAAAAATAAATTTTGTTTTGTTTAAGCAAAAGTCATTTGCAAATTTATTATCCTGGAATAAAATACAATAAAATAATCAATCAGATTGATTAAATAAATTAATAATATTTTCTATAATAATATTTTCTATTTTATTTCTATTAATAATATTTTCTAAATTAATAATATTTTCTATATTGTTTTATAGTTTTAAACATGACATTATGTTTAATTATTTTTATTACTTTTATTAATTTATATGATTTAATTGAAGAAGAATACAAATTCATTTATTATTGCTCAACAAAAAAATAATTATCAATTTAGATTTTATTTTATTTTTTAACCTACTCTAAAATATTCAATTAAAATTAAATTAATTTATTATAAAAAATTTATTTGGCTTGATTAACTATTTAATTAATTAATCCCTAATTTTTCTTTATGCATAGTATAGTGAAATAATAGCAAAGTATTTGAAAATTATATTATTTAATTTTAATTTTTTATTTAAATTACTTTATTGAAATAGTTGTATTTTTTATCTCAAAAGCCAAGGCTAATGATGAATATATCTATGATTAATTTGTTTGCTTTTTCAGTATATTAGATGAGTGAATTTTATAAAAATAACTGATTTTAAATATTTGTGGAATATTTCGAGATTATTTTAACTTTCAATCAATTATTATTTTCAATCAATCAATTATTCTTCATTTATAAAATTGAATTTAAATTATTTATTTTTGGTTATTTATTCAAACAAATCACAAAAAGATATTACAATTTTTTCTTTTTATTTTTCAAGCATTTATATAGGTTTTAAATATGCAAATATTCAGATTTTATGGCTGTTTCAGCTTATGGAGATTTATATTGATGTAAATATTTAAAATTACATAGTAGGAATTGATATAAAATAATTTTAATTGCATTTTATGGTATAAATTCCTTTATAAATCGTGTTAATTTTTTATCTTAAATTATAAATAACATTTTGTTAAATTTATTTTATTACATTGTTCCATAATCATATTAATAATTAAATATTAATCTTTAGTTTGGATAAATTGAATAAGGACTCATAACATTGTTTGGGACAAACATAACGGCAGGCATATTAAGGCAATTTCTTCATATAAGATTAGAATGATATCTTGGCTAATTATTTATTTTTTAGATCAAATATTTAAGAGTAATAATTTGATCAATTATGTCAATTTTGCTTAAATTATTCGTTAATAAATTATTATTAAAATAATGTTTTTTGACCAATTATTTTGCTAGATTTTCTTTATAGCTTTTTGAATTTCTAAATATTTTGAAATAGCAAATTTATTTTACTATTATTTTAATTTATATTTAAATTTAATTAATTTAATAATTTAGTTATATTTTATTTTTAATTTTTTACTTCATAGGTCAATTCTCCTTAAAATATTTTGGTTCTGTTTAGTTCATATCAATACTTTATTTTAATAATATTTTAAACTAATTATATAAATTTCTATAGCTTTAACTGTTGAACTTTTCATTTTATAAAAAAGTATTTTTTTAGCTGATTTATTTTCTGATTTATGAGCAATATATTTAAATAATAATGATATATTAAATTAACTTTTTTATTTTTTAAAAATTATAATCTAGAGGGAATTTGTCGTAATTATTTTTTATACTAAAATGTTATTTTCATTGATTATGATATATTTATATGAAAAATGACGAACCACTTTTATTATTAATGGCTGGATGAACAGTAAAGTGATGACAAAATCTTTGTTTTGAATGTAACAATGGCATTCTCAAAAATCAATAAAAAAAAGATTGGTCGCAGAAAAATTAGTTTTATTGGACTTAAATGAATGGGTCCTTTTCAGTATTCACTATCAGAAAAATAAGTAGAGGATTGCGAAAATTAAATAATTAATAAAAATGCCAGATATGACTAAAAATTAGGTGAAAATTTCTCAAATTACACCGGATATCAGTAAAATTTTTTTTGTTTTGTTCCCGGACTCTTCAATCACCGTTTCAAACTCAATTTTTCTACATCATATTCCTGGCAAATATCTAGGCGATATTTATCAGAGGTAGCAGTTTCATCCGACAAATTCCTGGCAAATATCTAGGCGATAATTATCAGAGGAAGCGGTCTGATAAACACTCTAGGCGAGTCCTTATCAGTCCTGCTCGCACCAATTTGTAACCTTAGCTTGTAGCTAGTTCGAGTATTTTTCGTCAGCTTTTGTTTTATTTTTGTTTTTATAAAGTTAGTCTTGTCCATTGGATATTATTTTATAAGAATGAAATTACAAGAATACATGTATATTTTTTCATTTATTTTTATTTAATTTGAATTATTAATATTAAAATTAATTATTTTCTAAATAAAATATTTAAATGAATTTTAAATAAAGTTCAATGCTACACTCATAAAATACGTGATGACTTTCAACGTACTTTCTTATGGTGCTAACTGAAATGGATTTTTTATATAATATTAATATAATTTTTATAGTATATTTATTATCTGAGATTATCTTAATAATAAAAAATTATTCTAATTAAAAAACTTTGTTCATTTCATTGAAGAATTTCAAATTGTGGTTTATTAATTTTATTATTAAAAATAGTGTTTTCAATCATTATTAGAAAAATAAGATATGTGATAAAAATATTATTATTATTCTAAGGAAAAAATTATGCTTGATGTATTTTTTATGTTCCATAATTAATTATTGAATTGAGAAAATATTTTAATATTTTAAAATATTAGATTTCAATCATCATAAAAAATGTTTTTTATTTTTCTTCTATAAGATTTATTTATTATAAATTTTAATATTTTTTACTTATTTTTTAGATTTAATTTTCTGTTTTATTTTTTATGTTTATAAATATATTTTTGAGTTTAGCATCCAAATACTTCGAGATTTTTTATTCACTCTAATTATAAATTTTTAAAAATTCTAAATGTTTAAAAAATAAGTAAAATTAACATTTTACTGGAACTTTTTTAAATATATGTGCCTTAGTGTGTAGTTTGTAGGTGCTATTGTAGGCAGTCTAACTATTAAAAACAATTGCTTTATACTAGATACTTCAATGAACAATTTTTATAATAACCTTGTCCAAAATCATGTGTTCAACCATTTTATTTTTTATTAATATGATCAAATAAAACACATTCTTTTTATTTTTTGAATATCAACTCTTATTATGAAGTTTTTTGGTATTATTTTAATTTATTAAAATATAAAGCTAATCGTTGGTTTCATCTCTATCCTAAGCTTTAGATAGAAGGTTTGACCGATTTCGATCATATATACTTTTTATGTGTATTATTTTTAATCAATAATTCTTATAAGATAATTCAATATTTTATTTAAAGTTAATTGTAATTAATACTTTTACTATATTTCATGCGACACTTTATTATTAGTTACTATATGCGGTTTAACTAAAGTTTGATATTTTATTGCTTAACATTAATACGCGTTGTGAACATCTTACACTGTGGCCAATTGCTCTATAATATCATATGCCAACACTTTACTTTCTCACTTAATACTTAATCATGATTTAATACCACATCCTTGATAATCTAGAATATTATATGTGTTTTATTTGATTCTTTACTTTATTTATTTAAAAAATTATTATATAAATTAATTACGCATTTATTAATAAATTTTTTGATTTATTGAAAAATTTGCTATCAAAATTTTAATTAAATGATATTATAATAAAACGATATGCTTATTAATTTTGCCAATGATATAAAAATTTATTATTTAGCTTAAATCTAGCTGTAAATGAATATTTATCAGAAGTAATATTTTTTTCTTTAAAAATTTTTCTTATGTATAATTAAAAGCTAGATTTTTATTTGAGCTTGTCAATTAAGTTATATTTACTTTAATTAATTTTCAAATAAACAATTTGTTTTTTATATATTATTTAGTTACACTTGTTATTAATACTTAGGATGTGTAATAAGTTTTGAGCCCTTCGCATAGGAGCATTTTGAAAAATTCATAACTATTGTTTTTTACCTTCAATTCTTTAGAAGTTTTTTTCATTTTGTAGGCCAAATTATCTTTTTTTATTTTTGCAAGTGAAATAAGGATTAACTCTAAATAAAAATATTTTATGGTTTTTAAAATAAATACATCCAAATTGAATTTTGACCACATTATTTCTATGAATTCTAATCAAGGATTTCCACAAGTTTTAAAAAATTAAATTGTATAAAAAGATAATCTAGTCACCTTTTTTATTAAGAAATCTAATTTTTTTATAAAGAAATATGTCAAAAAATCAAAAAAGTTTTTTGGAGGCCAAAAACCCCTTAAAAATAGGCCATTTTATGACGCAAAATTGAAAGTTCAGTTATGAGGACTTTTTCAAATGTACAAATCATTTTAATTCAATAATATTATGTCAAATTAGGTATTATATCGTTAAAAAATTGGTTCGAATGGCTTGTTTTTGACATTTCATCATGAAATAATTTTTTGGTTGGTCAGCTCAAAATCGATTTTGAAAGTTCGACCATAGAAAAAAATTGACCTACTGGATTGCGAAGCTCATTTTTACCAAGAATATTCAGTAAAACGTGCTCTATCAGATTAGCATTTGAATTGGACCTCAAGTCTTTTTTATTGTTGAGAAAAACTTGTTCCAATTTGACCATGTCAAAAATGACCACTGTATTTAGACTCAAAACTCCCCACAATTTTAAGCAAAGAGATTTGATTTTTTTGCTCAATAAGAGCCAACATATCATTGTACATAATATAGATATTTGGAGGGTTGAGTTTATTTAATTTGATTTTTTTAAAAATAAATTGACAAAATCGGTGAGGAGGGCTCAAAACTTATTACACACCCTAAGTAGTAGGTATCAGTATGTATCACAATCTAACTTAGATTCCGTTACGCAGTGATATTGTTTCTAAATTATGTTTGATTTTTTATGGATAGGCAGAAATCAATCGATCAACCGGTCAAGGCAGTGGAGGGAAAATCTAAAAAGAGGGAAAATTTATTTAAATCATCATTTTTAATTATTCGGTTTGTATAAATTTATATCATAAAGAAGTTAAAAGAGAAAAACGAATTGGAAATATATGAAAAATTACATAGTAAAAAAATAAAATATTTATATATTCCTTATCGGCTGTTCTGCTGATTCGGAAGTGGCAGATCAAATATGTGCCAGATGCGTTTTATAGTGAAATACAAATTTTTTCATAATAGTTAAACATTAACAAAATACTGCTTATTTTTAAATTAATATTATAAAATTATTCTAAAAATATTGTTATTTCAATTTGAATTTTATATTTTTGATTTAAAACGAATAAACAAATTTTATTAAAGTTAAAAATTTAATTTTCTAGTAAAATAAAAAATAGATTAGCCAATAGTAAAATATTTTTATCAAAATAATATTTACTAAAATATAGTAAAATATTTTTATCATAAAATATTATCAAATAAAAAAATTCGATTGAATTCTATAATTATTAAAATTTTTAATTATGAAAAAAAGATGATAAAATATAAAAATAAAGAAATAGTAAATTGTTAAAAAATAATAAATGTAGATTAAATAAGTTCAAGACTAAATATAATCAATAAAGACAAGTATTTTACTTCAGAAATTATATTTTAAATTGTTAAATAATTTAAAAATAAGCAGCAAAATAAATATTTGTGATAAAATATTCAAAAAATTCTAATTTTCACTTTGCTATTCTGTTATAATGGGAACATATTGATAAAACTTAAAAAAGAAAAAATATTTATTTTTTTACGAAAACAAAACTTAGAAAGAACTTAGAATTCACACAAAGAAGAATTAAATAATTTTTTTCTTAAAAGTTATTAGAAAATATAATTATAAATGCTTAATTTTTTATATTAATGAAATAATTATTTTTTAAATAAGTATAATTAAATTTATGATATTTAAATAATTTTAAGGCTACCTTTATGTGATTTAATAAAATTATTTATTACTTTTACAACTCTTGCTCGGAACAGTATTATATGTTTTATATGCACCGGAAATCATTCCACCTTTAAAAATAAACATAAAATTAAGAACAATCCTTGCATTTATATCGCTATATAAAAATAATTTAATAATTTTTTAGGTAGGTTGTAATTATGACTTATATTATGTAATTATAATTATTATTTGCCGAATAATCATTATCAGCAAAATTAAAAAGAACAGTTATTTTCCATACCAATATTATAAAAATATTGAGAAAAAAAACGAAAAAAATCCAATAATGACAAGCTTAGCTTTCTATTACAAGGTTGTAGGGCGTATGAAAAAACGTATTTTGGTAATAAAAAATTTTGATCTTAGGTTAAGCCTAAGAAAATTTTTGTGAAATTTTCAAAATTTCCGGGACACTAAGAGTACATTTGTGCAAAGTAGAAGGAATTTTGAGCCGATTTTTGCTCCTCGGGGGTTTTTATGGGTGCTTAATTCGGTGGTAACGTCGTTTCAGCATGAAATTGCAGCTGAACTGCTCGAACTTGACGAGTCATCGACGGGTTGGTCATGTTGCAGCTATTGGGCTGAAATTTCGGATATCGGGGTTTTCGAGGGTGCTGAGTTCAATGGTGATGTTGTTTTGGCATGATGCTGCTGCTGAACTGCTCGAACTTGATGGAGTGGGATGCCCTAGCAACCGAAGTTCTTTAAGCGTGAAGCGCTTTTCCAACGCAGGCGCTGCTTCCTACCCAGAATAATGCATAGAGCATATTTTAGAATGCTTTGCGATTTTAAATTTCTAAATATTCTTTAGAATTGTGTTTTTATATAGAGCAATTTTACCCGCGCGGTTTTCTCCTGCGTTGCGACTAGTTACTAAGTATAAAAAATAAGTTTTTCAAAAGTTTTAACACTATATAATATTATTTTTTATATACTTATTCAATTAGGATGGTCCGCCTATGGACTGCAGTTAAACCGTCCACCAATGAAATTGGCCCATCTTGTTAATATATTTATTAGCTGAATTTTATATAATAATTAAAAAACTATTAATCCCATAGAATAAAAAATAAATATGATAATTGGATAATTAGAATAAGTTTATTCTCCATTTATTTTTAAGAATTCAAAAATTATATAAGAATCTTGATATCTAAATGTAATATAAGGGAGTAACCATTTAGTCTTAGCATTTGGGGTCTTCCCATTATCACAAAATGCTGGTTATTTATGGATTATTCTGATCTTACTTTATTTGTTTCATTAGATTTGTTCCTTACAGGGTCGGTTAACTGTTTGCAACCAGTGAGCCAATCATCAACTTTTTCAAACATCTCTCACAAGCCATAAAGGTTTTTTTTGAAAAACGCTCAATCAGATCATAGTCAACATGTCCAGTTTAACTAATTTAATAAACCACTTTATTATGAAATTGATTTTTGTTCATTGATTAATTATATTTTTATTAATTGTTTTAGTATTAATTTTAAGACAAAAATTATTATACGCAATTTATTTTAATTATTTTTATTTATGCAGCTCAAGAAATAAAATGTATTAAATTATATACATCGAAAATATGTTATAGTAAATTCATAAAATGAAAAATTTAATTTATTTCTTACAATAAATAGTTGCATTATAATAAAATATTACTAACTAATTGTGATTTATTGAATTTTTGGGCATGAAAATAGGATAAAATGTTAAACTGGACTGATCCAGGTTTCTGAGAGGATAATTATATCCGGTTTTTATTCTGTAATTGCTGAATAGTAATGTAATTTATTTAATTAAGAGAAATTTATAAATTATATTTTATCAAATTTTTTCAGTCAATTTTGTTATTTTGATATTAAACTTCATTTTAAAAATGAAATATTTTTTGGTAGTCTGTAATTTTTGTTATTTTTTAATTTCACAAAATACTAAGTATATTAATTATAATTAATAATTATAAAATAAAATAAAATTTTCATATATTTATAATTTCTTTCATTAGTTATTCATTTTTTACATTTGGAAAATTGGTTTCTTATAAATTACTATGTATTATTAAATTTTAAATATATTTAAAATTTTATTTCATTTGTTCTTATATTATTAATAATGGATTAATTATTTATACTAAATTATTAATTTTAATTTATAATTTTTTTATATAATATTAATAATCTTCTTTAAATTGAAAGTTGGTTTTCATTTTTCATTTTTATTTTATTTTATTTTATTTTAAATTTAAATTTATTATTTTTTATAAAAAGTTAATTATTTATTATTATTTTTTAATCCTGAACTTTTGAATTTTTTTCATTTAAACATCCTGAATTTGAAAACTTTATAATGCACTTATCATAGCATGAAAGCTATTTCTAATAGTCGTATTATTATGGTCATTATAAAATTCCTTTTATGAATTAATAAGTATAAAAAATTTAAAATTTTATATATTATTGTGAATTTACGTATTTTTGTAGATAATTTTTGAAATATTTCTCGATTTATAATTTTTAGAATAATAAAGATTATTGTTATGTGATTTAAGATATTTTCTTTAAAGTTTCTTAAATTTAAATTTTTTTTTTATTTATTAAATTTAAAATTTATTATTTTTTATAAAAAGTTAATTTTAAAGTTCTTTAAATATTAAAAGTTATTATTGTAACTTTTTCTTATTCATAACAGTTTCAGATAAAAATATTTTTGTTAATTTAAATTAAATTTTTAATTTTTCATTAAGATAATATTTCATTAAGATAAAAAAATTTACCTTTATTATTATTATTATATATGAAAAATATTTATTTTTAAATAATAAGCTCTAGTTTAAGGATAAAATCAATTCAATATAATTCAAAATAAATTAAATTATAAAATTTATTATTTTTTGGTCCAACATCTAAAAATGATTTATTTTCATTAAATTATATTAAGTTTCTAATTAAAATTTTTATTTTGCTTATCTTTATAAATAATTTAAGTTATCTTCTTTTGAGTTAGTAATAAAAAGAAGAAAAAGTTAAATTTTTTTTATCTAATACATTTAATCTTATTTTTATTTTTTTCATTCTTGGAATATAATATTTATAAAATTATTTTATCCGATTTATACATTATGTATTTCCATTTGTGTTTATTTCAATTAAGTGAATATGAACAATTTTTTTATTTTATATAAAAAAATTAATTAAATTATTTATTTTTTTAAATTTTAAATTATTTTTTTGATTAGATTTTAAAAAAATAAATTTTCTATTTAAACCACCAATGGAATTAATTAATCTTTGAACTAAGATTGATTTTTGAACACCGAATCAAGAATCAATTAATTTCTTACAAAAAATTAATTTGGGCAGCAAAAAATTGGGTACTAAAATTTAATTGATAGAAAAGCTATGTGAACTTTCATAGTACAGCAATAAATGTTTATAATTTTATTTTTGGTTTATTTTCTTAAATATATTTTAATTCTAATTAAAAAATATACACAAATAATATTAGTAATTTTTATCATAAATTAAAACACTGTTATTTTTCTTTAAAAATATTTATGTTCATTGGTTACTATTATTATACATTATTTATAAAATAGGACTTTTTTATAGTACTAATTTTAGATCAATATAAAATTTTATTTTTATGAGCTAAATTTTACTTCATTATTCATAACATGGTATTTTTCTTAAAAATATTTATTTATTTTTGTTTAGCTCATTGGGATATGTTATTAATATAATAATGTATAATTAAATTAATGAGTAAATTATACTTTATAAAAATAAATTTAATTATTTTTTTAAAATTAATCTTCATAAAAACAGATTTAATTATTAAGAATACATGCAAAATTCCACGTAAGGTAGACCTGTCTCGATGCATTCTAAAAAAAATTATATATAATAAAATGGTTTAATTATTTATTATTTATTAATTAAAATTTTACATATTTTAGCATCTAGATTGTTTTTTCCAATTTTATATAAATGCAACTGCTATTTTTTTTATTAATTCCTGCAAAATAACCATAAAACCTCCACCAAAATAAATACAATACAATTTGAATTTTTGACACATTTTCCAAAGATTTTTATCAATATCCGCTTTAAAATATTTTTTATAGATTTTTAATAAAATAAATTTTTAATTAGTTTGCAATCATATATTTAATTTATATATTGGAAATTTAAATTTTCTACCTTTATAATAAATAATTTTATTTATTTTTGTGTTTAAATAAGTATTCTTTTTAAAAATTTATTAAATAATTCATTAAAAGGATTGCTTCGATTATATTTCTGGGTATTTTAATTAAAAATTTCATGGTTAATATTATTCTACTAATGAATATCAAAGGAGCATTTGATTTAGCTATGCTTGTTTTATCATCATTTTTATACTATTTCTTAAAAACCGAAAAACCGAAAAAACCGACCAAAAAAGTCGGATTTTTCGTTTTTTACCGGAAACCCGACCGAACTTTTTCCAAAATTTTCGTTTTTTTCGTTTTTTACTGAAAAACCGACCGACCCTCTCGTTTTGTCTCTAATTTAAAGTGAATAACTTTTTCTATATTTCTGTTTGATATTCCAATGATGAATGATATTCATTTTTTAACTAAAATTATATATTAGTTAATAATGATGAGTCGCAAAAATTCATAATAGATTAAGCTTTTCATATCAAAAAATTCCAAATTTTTTTTATTTAATCTTTTTAAGGAAATTATACTTGCAAATAATATATGACATATAATAATTGCGAATCCATCATACCATCCGCGAGAGAGAGAGACCAATGAGGAAAGAAATAAATTAACATTTATTTTTTTATAAAAATCCGCATAGAAAATAAATCTACCTTTGTTGATGTGAATAAAATTTTTAGTCCTATGAAAGTATATTTTATAAAAAAATATAAATAACACTACAAAGTACTCAAAATTCATGACTCATTCTTGATAAGGGTCCTTATTGCAATAATCATTTAATTAGCATGTGATCAATCTTTCAGGATATCCTTTTCATAACCTACCACCATTGCCATCAAATCCTTTAATTAATTTTATTTTTTAAATATAGAATGAAAACATTAATGCATAAATTAGGTAATAATGGTTATTATTTACTAATTAATGAAAAATATTCTTACAATATTTAAAATATTTTTTTTTAAAATAATTCTTAAACAAAGGTTTGCATTTTAGTATGAATTTAATTATTCATTAATTGGCAATTTTTTAAATCGATTATTAACCATGAACATATATATCGAAAATAAAAATTAAATCTATTAAATAAATCGATTAATTTAAATATTATTATTCTTTTTTAATAGTTTTAAAATTTTAAATAACATTAAATTAATAATCTTTTTTACATTATATTCAGCATATTTAGTGAATAATATGCAAATAATATAGAATATTAATGTAAAATCAAAAACAATAATTTAAAAATTATGTTAATTCATGGTAAAGATCTATATGGTATATTGGAAAACCGCTTGAAAAGCCATATTTAATACATAATATTATAATGAGAAAAAAACAAATCTTCGACTATCAAGGTCTATCAATATTCGAGTGAGCTAAAAACTCAGATTGTTGGAAATATAAATATAAAAAAATAAGAAAAATACAAAATTATAAAAAATCATTATATGACCATAATTTTTTGATTTTCGAGTTTAAAATTTTTGCGTCGTAATATACTTTTATCTTAGTAATAGAGATTTTCAAGATTTTATTAACATAATTTAATATTTATAAATGTTATAGATAAAAAATATTAATATTTTGTTATTTTTAAAATAAATAAAACCTAACAAGGAAACATTTTCTACTGTGACTCGGAATTTGCATACTCCATTCCGACCATTTTATAGAGCATCCACGCAAACCATGAAAATCTTAAATATTGAATTCCAGAAATTAAAGTTATTTATTTTTAAAATTTTTAACAAACGGTCGTTCATCCACACGGATCATCCACCCGTTGCTGGGTGTCATCGATCATACAGTTTACAATCACTAAGCTTGATGTGCCATAAAAAGGGTTATATGTTAAATATAAATATAATTAATGAATAAGAATTAAAAATATTCATGTTTGGCTTCATTTATTCAATTCTTTCATGTCGGGTCCATCGACGGCGGCGGTACCTCTCTATTTCTGGAAGTTAACAATCAGTACAGGCCTCCATTTTTCTCATATTTATTCTGAAAATCAGTCAAAATCTTAATTTTTGATTTTTTAGAACTAAAAAGTTAGATCCCAAGTGCATTATTTTCACCACTTGTGAAAATCTGTGCACTCGCCATGCAGCCGTGGATGGATGTGTTGACATTGATGTTGACATGAAAGAATTGAATAAATAAGCCAAACATGAATATTTTTAATTCTTATTCATAAATTATATTTATATTTAACATATAACCCTTTTTATGGCACATCAAGCTTTTTATTTTAGTAAAAAAAATAAAAATTTCTATTAAATAGAGCTGTGATCGCACCATATACTCTAATTTTGGTCTTACGTTCGAGATTTTCAACGTGCCGTGCTAGAAAAAATGTTTATCATGTGTATCAGCGCCGATAAAAATTTATTGTTTTATTTATTTTATTTAAAGTTATTTTTTATTAATAATTTTTTTAAATGATGAAAATAAAAAAAGGAAGAACAGAATTAAATTTAAAAAGCACTTTTTTTTTTATTAATTTTTTATAAATGATCAAATTTATAAAAATTAATATAAAGTTTTTTATAAAGTTTTTATTAATTTATAAAAATTAATATAAAGTTTTTTTAAAAAGTTTTTATTAAAAAATGTTAAATTCAAAATTATAATAAAATTATTGTTAAAAATTTATTTTTTATTTATTTTATTTAAAGTTATTTTTTAATTTTTTTTACAAATTTTTCAGAATTAAATTTTTTTTAACTTTTAAATTCAAAATTATAATAAAATATATGGTAATTAAAATTAGATATAACTAAGAAAAAATAAGTTTTAATTATATTAGTTCTTGAAATTTATAACTTATATGACTATAATGGAAAAACATTAATTCCAAAATTTTTTTGTATATTTGAAATAAACTACTGTTATATATTGAAATTATATTTATATAAAAATTAAAAACCTTTCGCTACCACCTTTACTTTGGGGCTCGTAATGCAAAAAAAAAACGCCAGCCTCCAGATAAAATTGAAAAACAGGTCAGTGTCTTGACCGTAATTGTGCAAATTGAATTATTAATTATGAAGATATAAATAAACAAATTTTTTGACATTTTATTACAAGTGTATAATTTTAAAATAATATTAGCCTGATGATAATATTAGCCATAACTAAGATTTTTATTTTTAAATTTACATCTTTATTTTGGAAGTTGGATTGTTTTTTTGTTCAACGTCCCAACAAAGAGCTTCATATTGATCTTCTATAATGATAAATTATCGATTGAAAAATTATTTAAAATCGAATATAAAAAATTATAAAGAATACTTTTTTTAATTTTTGAACTAAGAATAATTTAATAAATAAAAATAAATGAAAAATGGGGATTTTTTTAATTTTTCAATTTCTAAAAAAATTTAAATCAATTATTTTCACAATGATCAATTAATTATCAAATTTAATAGATGAATAAAAAATTTTTTATAAAAAATTATTAATTGAATAAATTTTTCATTTAATTGCTGCAAGCAATAATGAATGACATTCAAGAGCATAATTGCGATCAACCGATAAAGCACCTTTAAACGTAATTTATTTAATTTTTTTCAACCAAAATAAATAAAATAAATTAAAAAATGATTTTTTCCTAAAATTATCCATAACAAGAACTTCATGATATTGATGATATCACTTTTTCAAACTCTAAATAAAAAAGCAAAATTAATATTTCTCTTTTTTTCCAAAGTATATAATTCTAAAATGAATTAACTTAATTATTAATTTATCTTTTAGGAAATATTATCTCTGGTATAGGCTAAGTGAGCCGGTCTATAGCCAAGATCCTTGGGAACCAAGGTTTGCTTTAGTAATTATTGAAAGAAAAGTATATAAAATCAATATATAAAAATAAATTAATAAAATAGTTATGTTAATAAAGGTGTAATTCATCAAGAGATATCTAAATTTATTGAGCACATAATAGTCAAATAAATTTTGTGAAATTTATAAATAAGAAATTACACATTATTTAATTTTATTCTAAAGAAAATTAATAATAAAAAAACAAAAACAAAAAATAAACAAAAAATAAACAAAAAATAAAATATTTTTGTTTATTCGGAAGAAAATATTCTATATTTCTGCCTACTTATATCAATTTTGCCATAAATGCAGAATTAAAACTAAATTTATTATTTTTTAATTTATTAATTTTTTTTTATTAAAAATTGAAATATTTTTTTTTGGTAAAATCAAATTTATTATATTTTGAGACCATGAAGTTGATGAAAATAAATAATTTTAAATTCATAAATAATTATATTCATTTATATTAATTTCATAATCAATAAATTTTTAATATACATATTATTTTGTTGATTTTTTTTAGATATTTTGAATTAATATAAGAGAAATATACAAAAATCTTATAAATAAGCTTAATATATTGTATAACTTTTAAATTTATTTATTTCATTAAACAAATTTTATTATATATTTAATTTAATTAACACAAAAAATTTTCGCTATAAGTTTATTAGGTATTCAAGAGATAGGAAATAATGATAAATTTTTTTCTATTTTAGGGGATGCCCACCTGAAAAGTAGAGCCCACCGCCCAAAGAAATGAAGTATTAAATTATAATTTATAATTTTAAGTATAGTGATAAAGTTGTTTTTTAAAGAATAATATTAACAAAAAATTTAACTATTATACAATTATTTATAATTAAAAAATATAAAAATTTGATCTAAACCATCAGAATTTTTGAGTTTCGCACCGAAATATACTTTTTTGCTTTAACAATAATTTAAGTTTTAAATCTCTTTCTTCAAATAATTCCATATTTATTACCTTTTTAAACAAATTTCAAATTTTTTTTAAAGAATTGATCTTATTAAGAGATCTAGAAAAAATTTTATTTGCTAAAAGATACATTATTCTTTTATATTATTAAAATAACGTTTATATTATAAAAAATAAAATAATAATATTCTTAATCCAAAATCATTTGCTATTACTTATTGACATAATATCTTGTCAGTTATTTAGAAACTAAATAATAAAACAGATTAATATAGAAACATTTTATTCTTTTTATTTTTTAAATGATATATAAAAACATAAATATTTATTACATTTAAGAGAATTGGAAAATTAATGGAAATTAAAAAATATATTTATAGACGTGAAGCATAAAAACATCACATTCCTCGTATTTATTCCGTCACATTCTATGTTGTCACATTGCTGTGTGGCTCGCAATAATTTTAATTTTTAAAATTTTTCATTAATTTTGAAAATATTGAGTTTTATAAATGAATAATAATAGAGTAAAAACATCAAAATTCTAATAATTTTGAATTAAATTAAATAAATATTAAAAACTTTGATAAAAAGTTAAATAATGAGAAAAAGTTAATAAAATGAGAAGTTAAATAATGAGAACAAAGTTAAAATTTTTTTAATGATTCTACTTCATTCTTATATAAGAATTTTATTTTCCCTGTCCATTCAATGATATCTGAAACTTTAACTTACAAAACAAGGTATTCAAATTTTAATTGCTTAACCAAATTTATTTATGAAAATTGCATTCAAACCGACATAATAAAATTTAATATTTTAAATTCAATACAAGTAAGAAAAAAATAAGAATTAACCTTTTTGAAATCAAAATTAAAAATATTTCATAAATTTACTGAATGACAAAAAATATTTCTAAATGAAAAACATTTAGAGAGGACTTCCTTCTCAAGCCCTGAATTGGATTCCTCCTGATCATCCCCATTTTCGAACACATTAATTTCTAATGGATAAAGATGCCCTAGAGCCCTTTGTGTCTCTATATTTCCCATTTTTATTCTGGCCGTGCGTACAACCCCATCTTTTCCATGCTTTAATTCTAAAATTTTAGCTAATCTCCATTTCCTTTTTTCTTGATCTTCATCAAATACGATGACTATGTCTCCTAC
Organism: Rotylenchulus reniformis; assembly: GCA_001026735.1. NCBI lineage: Eukaryota > Metazoa > Nematoda > Chromadorea > Rhabditida > Hoplolaimidae > Rotylenchulus > Rotylenchulus reniformis. The sequence continues at coordinate 57,681 of LDKF01000437.1, forward strand.
ATTTGGTAATTTTGCCGAATGTTTTTAAATTTTGGTTCCCGTTCTCTCTCTCTTAGATATAAGAGGTAGTGTGTTTTCCAAATATTTATAAAAGAGGAAACATGTTTCTGAGAAAGTCGTAACTGTTTCTCTAACTGGACCTGCTTTTTTCTTTCTTCCCCATTCGGGAGATATTCTTCACAATGATCCTCAAAATCTGGATTCAACGATGGAATCGTTGAATGACCTCGCCAAGGTAATAGCTAATCTATGGGCCTTAGTGGTTTGATTAATTCCCCCTCCGAAGAGAAGGAAATAGGCCGTTCATTCACGACTTTGGCTATCTCACAGAGAAGTGTCCTTGCTTGGTCAAAGGACAAACTTTTGGCACGTCCTAGGACGCGGTATAAGCTGTACTTAACATGGGAAATCATCCTTTCATACACTCCCGCACGCCAACTTGCCCTTTCTGTGACAAAATTCCACTGTACTCCTAATCTTCTTATATGTTTAATCACCCTAGGGTGACGAAAAACATTATTCCAACGATCATTTTCTATTTGGCGAGACTCTATAGTTTTTAAAATGTCTGTTGCATAAATTATTATATTTAAAATAATTTTATATTAATTTTTGAAATTTAAATTTTTTTATTANTCCTGGCTACGAGCTACTCGGCACGATTCGTGTTCGGCTTGACCCGGGCAACACCATTCTGACCAAGTCCATCCAGACTTTTCGGCAAAAACAAGTGCATTGGTGAAAGGATGAAGGGAAGCCCCTAAAGGCAAATCCCCTGTTTCAGCCTCCTCAACGCTTTGGTCCGCATCCTCAATGACAATGACGCTGTGGTCCGCATCCTCAACGCCATCGACTTCCATGTTTTGATCGGGAATGTTTGGGTCGGGGCCGAGTGAGACAGCATCGACGTCGTCATAGTTCATCCTGCTGCTTGTCTGAATAGCCCCAATTTTAAGAGATTGGACTTCCCTCTCAAGCCCTGAATTGGATTCCTCCTGATCATCCCCATTTTCGAACACATTAATTTCTAATGGATAAAGATGCCCTAGAGCCCTTTGTGTCTCTATATTTCCCATTTTTATTCTGGCCGTGCGTACAACCCCATCTTTTCCATGCTTTAATTCTAAAATTTTAGCTAATCTCCATTTCCTTTTTTCATGATCTTCATCAAATACGATGACTATGTCTCCTACATTTGGCAATTTTGCCGAATGTTTTTTAGATTTTGGTTCCCGTTCTCTCTCTCTTAGATATAAGAGGTAGTGTGTTTTCCAAATATTTATAAAAGAGGAAACATGTTTCTGAGAAAGTCGTAACTGTTTCTCTAACTGGACCTGCTTTTTTCTTTCTTCCCCATTCGGGAGATATTCTTCACAATGATCCTCAAAATCTGGATTCAACGATGGAATCGTTGAATGACCTCGCCAAGGTAATAGCTAATCTATGGGCCTTAGTGGTTTGATTAATTCCCCCTCCGAAGAGAAGGAAATAGGCCGTTCATTCACGACTTTGGCTATCTCACAGAGAAGTGTCCTTGCTTGGTCAAAGGACAAACTTTTGGCACGTCCTAGGACGCGGTATAAGCTGTACTTAACATGGGAAATCATCCTTTCATACACTCCCGCACGCCAACTTGCCCTTTCTGTGACAAAATTCCACTGTACTCCTAATCTTCTTATATGTTTAATCACCCTAGGGTGACGAAAAACATTATTCCAACGATCATTTTCTATTTGGCGAGACTCTATAGTTTTTAAAATGTCTGTTGCATAAATTATTATATTTAAAATAATTTTATATTAATTTTTGAAATTTAAATTTTTTTATTAAATTCTTTTATATATACTTTTAAGTTTTTAAATTAAAGAATTTAAATATTATATAAGATCTGCTAAATTTTATCATTTTGTTTTGATCATAAATTTATATACAAATTAATTTTGATATTATCTAATTTTTATTGCTTAAAAATAATTTTAAAATTTCTATAAATTAACTGCTTTATTATCGTAAAAATTATGAGAGAGAATGGGGTGATCCATTCGATGTGAATAAATGTAAGGCATTCATTTTCATTGATTGATGGAATTGACTTTGCCGAATATAGCACGGGAGAGAAAGTGAAGTAAATGAGATTGTGTGTGCAAAGATGAATAGGATGGACAGAGAAAATGATCATCCATGGAGCACGGAATAGAGAAAGGAGCCAATATAACTCGGAAGGAGAAAATTTCTAAAAAATTTAATACATTAATTTTTAATTTTATATTATATACGATCAATTTAACTATGAAATTATATTAATTATTTATTAAATTAATTTAGTATAAATATATAAAATTGTTAGTAAAAAGTACAGAAAATAAAACGTAATTGAAATTCTTTAAAAAAAATAAATTATTATCATAATATTATATTTAGCATTTCTAATAATTGTTTATGAGATATGTTATTGAATTGGTGATACAAAGAGAAAATTAAATTGGCATAAATGAATGAAAATGATTTAAAAATTATTTTAATCAAGCAAATAATATTAATTAGACTTTAACAAACACTTCATAGAATTAGCAGAGATAAAGAGCTCCTTAATCCGCTTCCCGAAAATAAAATTTTGGATCGCTAATAAAATTTTAATGAGTAATTTTAAAAAATCATGAATAACAAAATAAAAAATTTCCATTAGTAATTTATCAGCAAATATGAAAATAAAAATAGTTAAATAAATAATCATATCAGTGATCCAAAAGAAAAAGACTAATATATGCTAAAACTTAAGGCTCAATTGCAGTTTAGCCGTCCTTAAATATTTTAACCGTCCTTAAAATTTTTAGCCGTCCTTAAAACTTTTAACCGTCCTTAAAAACTTTAGCCGTCCTTAAAACCTTGAACCGTCCTTAATAATTTTTAGCCGTCCTTAAAACCTTTAGCCGTCCTTAATAATTTTTAACCGTCCTTAAAACCTTTAACCGTCCTTAAAACCTTTAGCCGTCCTTAATAATTTTTAACCGTCCTTAAAACTTTTAGCCGTCCTTAACATAAAAATTAAAAAAAATGAATTTGCAATAAATCGTCGTTAAAGAATCCCCGCGGGGACTGGCGACCCTCGCGGGGACGGGGCTAAAAGTTTTAAGGACGGCTAAAAATTTTAAGGACGGTTAAAATATTTAAGGACGGCTAAACTGCAATTGAGCTAATATATCTAATTAAGGAAAAAAATAATTATTCTTAAAAAATAAGAAAATAAAGGGTGCGGCAAAAGTCCTTACCCACAGTAAATTGTGAATAACATTTTTATTAATTGATTAAATTAGTACCAATTACTGTCAAAAGATGCACAACTACATAGGGTACTCATATAAAAATTAGATTAAAAAATAGCCACTCTTGGAACAGAAATTGAGAAGAAATCGTGCGAAAAAAAATCGACGCTGGCACGCAGGTACCCCCAATCCTTCTTCCGGGCGAAAAATTTCTTACACTCGAGCTCTATTAAAACCGTTAAAGGGGGCTCTATTAAAACCGTTAAAGGGCTCTATTAAAACCGAGCTCTATTAAAACCGTTAAAGGGAAATATGGGCAAAACATCCTCCTCTTTCTAACCATATTGTCAGATATTTCAAACATCCAGCTTCAGTTATGGTTTAGGCTGAATTTAATCAAGGGATAAAAAACCCTGTTTTTTATGAAACCATGGGCCAAAATCAATTAAGATTATTAATTATGGAAAATTTTTAGGGTATTTTTAAACCTCGTTCAATAGGCTACTTTTAAGACCAGAATTGAAATTTTTCATTAGGATTTAGCACCCATCCACAGAGCTCACGAAGTTCAGATCTGGTGCCTGACTCATTTGCCCGGATTTTTATCATCCCAATAATGGCCTCCCTATTCTCCTGATCTGAATCCGATGGAATATTACATCTAGGCCATTTTGGAGGCCAGAGCCTGTGCTAGTCCACATAAAAATTTGGAGTCGCTGAAGCATGCCCTTCTCTGAAAATGGGACAAAATACCGATTCAAGAGCTGCGTTCCAGCGCCGAATTTTTTTTCGCGCGATTTCGTCTCTATTTCTGTTCCAAGCTGGCTATTTTTTAATCTAATTTTTATATAAGTACATTATGCAGTTGTGCATCTTTTGACAGTAATTGATAGTAATTTGATCAATTAATAAAAAAGTTATTCACAATTTACTGTGGGCAAGGACTTTTGCCGCACCCTGTAAATTGGATTTGTAAGTTTAAGTGAATTTGTTCTTCTTGTGCTTTGAAATTGCGATCAAAAATACATTTGGTACTTTCCTAGTTTGTATCCCCCGAGAGGATCAATTTTTCAACTTTTTTTTCAACTAATGCAATCTCCTAAGGTTAGTTTTTGATGCTGAATTCGAATCTGACGTCAATTTTAATGTATTTTTGCTTTTTTAGACAAAAAAGAAAAAAACTTTTGAAAAAAAATTGTGGAAATTACCTTCGAATAAAGGTTCGAATTTTTGAAAAATAATTCGACCTTCGTGTTCTGAAAAACCCACTAGAAAACAAAGTTGAGAATAAAATTTGATTTTACAAGCATTGACCATGATATTGTAAATAGAAAAGAATCTTACTTTTTTATCTAGTTTTTTTAAAATTTACTTTGAAAAAATGAACAAAGTTGGAGTTCAATGCCTAAAAATTCTACATTATTCAGTTGTTGTGGCGTCTGGCCGGGACATATTTGGGAATATTACAAAAAGGTTCGGCCAATCAACGGTTAGTGCGAAACATTAAATAATATAAGTATAATATGCATTAAAGATGAATTTATATTTTTCTATTTACAATATACATTTTTAGTATCTTTTTATTTTAATGATCGGCAAAATAATGAGCTAAGCTTTGCTGTTCAAATTAGTCCATATGAAAAAGTTATGGCCAATATACTGTGAAGTTGCCATAATTTCTATTTTTCCCATAACTTGCTTATGGTGGGCTAATTCCAATTGGCCTACGCATATTTCATTACTAATCCTACGTTCTATTGAACAAAAAATGTAAAAATTTTGAACCACTTTTAACTAATGACCTATTAGCTCACACTTTCAAAATATGTGGGTTTCATGTCACTGTAAAATCACAGATCACACCAATTTTTCAGATCATTGCAAGCCTTAAAGGAGTTTGAGAAACATGAATGCGGCTGTAAAGGGCCTATAAACTGTACAGAAATACGCAAAAACTTTAAGCCCGATCCGGAATTAGAAAAAACATGTTGCCGAGATCTCGAATGTGCTCGCTTTCAACAGTGCATTCACAAGCATCATGGAGAGAATTTGGAATATGAACCTCGTTAGAAAACATTACCGTATTTCCTCTGGAATAAGTTACCTCTTATTTTTCAATTCCTTTTTGGGAAGGCCTCTTAACTTACAAGGAAGCTCATACATAACTTGTCATTTTTAAAAATGAAAGAAAAATATATTTGATATACAAATGGCAATCCTTTGATGAATGATCAGGGCTGAGCCCTGATCATTTAAGCCCGGGAGGCGGGCCGGCCTGGGCCCGATCTCCTGATTTCGTCCGAGCTGCCTGGACAGGCATGGTAGTGGGAAATTTTTCTGACCTCAACCCAAAAATATGAAATTTTAAAAAATATTTTAAAAAATTTTATAAATTAAATTCTAAATTGAAAAAATGAAAAATTTTTCAATTTTATCGGAACAAATAGGAGATGAATATAGAAAGTCAAAGTAAAAAGCCTTTTATTGTGAAGTTTTATTAGCAAAATAAGAGGGAAAATTACTCTTAGTATTTTTAATAGCTCATGAAATTTTTTTTTAATTTTAAAATAGTTTAAAGAATTTTAAAAATTTTTTGCTTATTATAGTATGAAAAAAATATATAATTTGAATTCGTAATTCTTAATATTTATTATTTTATCTGGATAAAAATATTTTTTTAAAGTTAAAAATTCTGACAAAAAATTTTTTTGGAAAAATTTGGTAAAAAATTTTCTTCTGTGCCTATCCGGATCGGTCCAGGCCTGGTCGGGTGTTTTTTTGGAGGTCCGGGACGGCCTGGAGGAGGCCCGTGCCCAGCCCTGTGAATGATATATAAAAATCATGCGCATAGAGAGGAAAAAATATTAACTATTTAAATAGTTATGTTTAAATCACAGATTTCAGAAGTGCCTCTTATTCTAGAGAAAATACGATAATAACTTACGATTTGTGAATTGAAAATTTTCTTTATTATTAGTTGCTTCCTACACACATTTCAACAAAAAAGCCTATACTGATTGGGAAGCCGCACTGATCAAAGAGATCAAGACATATGGACCTGTGATTGCCGCTTTTGAAACTTCTGCTCATTTTAGGAACTTCGATTTTAATTCCTTCTCAATTTATGAGGTATATTTAAGTCTTCAAAACTAAACAGACAGGGGAAAATGGCAATGAATTTTAATTTTTTAAAACTTCTGGAAGTTTTCTGGTTCAAAACGAATGTGCTCCATTTTTGTCTTATAATATTAGACAAGTTCAGACATCCATTACCATTATTACTCTTTTTAAAGCCATTAATGTGAATGAACAATGCATGAAATTGAATAAAATATTAGGAGTAAGGAAAATCTTATCTAATTGTAACTGTATAATTCGAAATCTGTACCAAAAGGAAAAAAGGAACCGATAAGAAGAAATCGGATAACATCTTCAGAAGATTTGGATAAATGCAAAAAGATCTATTATTTTCGTTAAATTACAACGCGCAAAAGTTTGGTAACTTTGGTAATGTATGTCTAAAATAGGTTTAACACTGAATACCTATATGAAAAAATGGAGGATTTTTATTTTTCCGAACACCAATTTACAACCGGTGCGAAAAAATAATTTCAAAGAAATTCAATTCGTAAATAATTAAATAGTTTTTTGTTATTGAAATTTATGAATTTTAATTGATTTTCGTTTCCGAACCTGATCATGAATTATATAATAAAATGCATTGACTCTTGAGATGTTTGAAAGAACATCTCAAAAAGAAAGATAATAAATTGCAAAAAACCATTGAAAGGAACAAAAATATTATAAAGCAAATTTTCCATTATTTTTTCGCAAGAATTAAAATAAACAAACATTACGCCATTATATTTTCTATACACATCTAAAGTGTAAAGTCAAGTATTTTTCTAGTGAACAAATAAATAAAATTAAATAATTAATTTGATAATGAGAAGATTGAATAATTGGTGTTCTGTCATAATGATCTTTTCAAAGATGAAGAGTGTATAACTTTTTCAACTCGAAGTTAAAAACATTTGAGTAGTATAGAATTGTCATAAATTATTATATATAATATTTTCAATGTATCAGGTTCCTCATGGTAAAAAGAAAACAACATACAATGGAGACCATGCTGGCAAAATCATTGGCTTCGGAACAGTCGAATGCAAATACAATGAGTATAAATACTTATTTTTATAATTTGGGTCCACTTCATGGATAATAACAATTGAATTTTTTAGAATTTTTCGGTTAAAACTAATTACAATGTAATTCTAACAAAAGATTCTATGCCTCTTGGATTTATCTTTATCTCCTCACCCTTGTGTATAGAGCCGGATTTATACGGACTAAAAAGTTTAGCAGTTTTCAAGTTTATTTTTATAATTCAGATTCTGGTATAGATTTTTATGAAATTTGGCACAAAAATACCCTGAATGGGTATTATGAATCTGCCAATTTTCAGAATTTTTCGATCGTCCGGAAATTTTTTATCCGCCTGTCGATAATTTCCAACGTTTTCCAACTTGACCAAGTTGGTCAGGTTGATTTTTGTAAAAAGAAATTCTGAAAATTGGCAGGCTAATAAAACCCATTAAGGTATTTTTGTGCCAAATTTCATAAAAACCCGAATACTAGAATCAGAGTTATAAAAATAAACTTGAAAATGCCCAAGTTTTTAGGTCCATATAAATCCGGGCCCTACTTGAAGAAATCAAAAAAGAGGTAAATGTATAATTGTTCCAAAGCACAAATGTTTATTTGCACAAATGATAATTAAAAAATTATGATTTTGCATTTCTGGGCATTTCTTTTAAACATTTGTGCTACACTTTTTATTTTTTTTATTTTTGGCATGGTATTCCTACATAATGACTTCCATTAAGCCGTCCACCGCATAAAATCGACAAATATTGGTTGGTCGCAAATAGTTGGGGCAAGGAATGGGGCAACAAAGGCACTTTCCGCATCCGTCGTGGTACCAATGAAGCAGGTATTGAGGACTTTATCACTTTTGGAAATTTTGGGAAATGAACGCATTCAGCTGTTTGATCGAGAAGTTTTTTTAGATCTTTGATTTATTAAATATGCATTTATCAATTAGATCATAAAGCATTCTTATATCGTTTATTTATTTTTTATAATTTCGTTCCATAAAAAATAATGTTCCATTTTTTATGAAATGTTTGATGTTGCTATAAGATGACTTCACGAATTTTGCTTGGTCTCATTTTAAACTAATAAGTTAGTAAATTTTTAACATTTGTTTTATTATTATTTATTTAAAATTAACTCTTATCCTTCATTTCCTATAAATATTATTTTTAATCCCTTAACATTGTTGATGTATCAATAAATCGAAATATACCCTTTAAGCAGTGGTTACAATGCTGCGATTGTCGCTGCGATCTGCGATAATCGCACCGCAGTGATGGTTACAATGCTGCGATCTATCGCAGCGACGCGCCGCAGCGATTTCATCGCATCGCAAGAGTGGTTACAATGCTGCGATAGGTTTTACGTGGCAGATCGCAGCGATCTACGATCAATCGCAGCTGTGGTTACAATGCTGCGATTTTCTGCAGCGACGCATCGCAGCGACCATTTTTGGCTTGGTTCTTCCGAACCAAAACGCTGCGATCGTCGCAGCGAAAATGGGCGGGTTGAAAATAGTTTTGTTGAATTTTAAATTAATTCGATTCGACTGTTCAAAAATTCATGATATTAAGTTAAAAATAAAGATAAAAATAAAATGAAAAATGAAATTAAAAAAGGAAGTGCAAAAAGTAAAAAAGAAAAATAATCCAACATATATATTTTGAAAAATCAATTGACTAAATTCTGAAAAACATAAAATAAATTAACTTCAAAATCGAAAATAATTAAATCTCATCTGTTCTTATTAACTTTGTTACCAAATTTTATCCGTGAATGGTAAACTTGTTGACCATAAACATGTTGCTGATCTCTGTTGCGATAGTCGATACGATCAGGATTGTGGTCGAAAAGCAGATGAATCACTTTTCAAAAAATCAATAAATTACTGGACATATATTCTCATTTATTGTTTGAATTAAATTTGGTTTTTGCTTGGGTAGAATTTGTAAATAAAATAAAAATTGGGCGCCGATTGAATTGCTTTGAACCTAGAATTTTATGAAGTAAATCTTTCACTGAAGTGACAGAGAAATATAATAGCAAAAGAACACGCAGAGAAAAGATGCAGAGAAAAAGTTCATAAAGGAAAACTTTCTCTTCATAAAATCCTAGAGCTAGAAAAAAATTTCCAATTCAATGGAATTTTTGCACCGATTTTAGATGTTTTTTAATTTAATGTCTTTAAAAATAAGCTTTAATTTATTTTTGTCACTAGCATTGTAACCAGAACTGCGATATGGTCGCAGCGATCTGCGATGCGTCGCTGCGACGATCGCAGCATTGTAACCGCAGCTTTAGTTAGAAGAAGTCGTGGTTTTTTTTGTGAATTATTCCTTCCTTTTATTTATTTTACTTTTTTAATTATCTGTAAATAATCGTCCCAGACATAAAAAGTTTTTTTTCTTAAATTTTACAAAAAAGAACATTTAAATTTTTGGAGAGGGGTCAGGTCGGGTAGCACCCAAACTTTACAAATACCCATCTATGATTTTTGTCAAACGATTATACCAAAAGTAAAAATAAAAATAAACAAATTCTCAGCAAATAAATCAATTTAATTTTTTAATTCTTTAAACATTTCAAATTAATTTTAATGTCATCAAAGCAATAGTTTTTAAACATTTATTTATCTTTTCTTTTGACATCTTTAGCTGGCAAGTTAGTGCAATGTCATTTCTCTAATAGAGGCATTGTCAAATTTCTCTTTATTGCTGTTTTTATAAATGGAAAGGTGGATAAGGTTATTTTTATTAACTTTAAATTTAAACAAAAATAAATAATTCTATTATTGTTTGTAAATTAGAATAGACCGATTCAAATTTATTTAAAAAATTATTTTCAAAGATTTCTTCAAGAAATAATTTTTTATTCCCCCAAATTTAATATTCTTAAAGGGTGAAAATAAACAGAAAATCATTATCCTGGAGCCTGGACCCTCGTAAATAGAATGGTCCATAAGCATAAGCGTGAGCTGCACCTTTGAATTAGTCAATATTTGCCGTCTTCTGAGCCATTTGTTTCATTTTAGCTCGCAATGAGTTGCCAAAAATGAATCTATATCTATATACACAAATTGCCGCCTGATGGTGCGTCCATTTGGTATACCACGGTGTGATCAAAGGGGGTAAGAAGGGTACACATAATTCCTTCCTGCAGTGCAACCCACACCACATTCTGTTCAACACTTTTTCATCATCTTGACAAAAATATTTCTCCAATTTCTGAGCATATTCTGCTTCAAGTGGTCCTGAATGAAAATTTTCTAATATGGGGAAAACAATTGATTTACCTGGGTAGTTGCTTCCTGGTAAGGGTGAAAATGATTTAATTGGCATTTTTCGCAATTTCATGCAGGTCTGATCAGATTTACATTTGCAATCTTTATAGTACAACCACTTCACGTTAACCATACAATATTTTTCCTCTGCACAACCTAACGGTAGGTACCAATTTTTTTCTTTCTTTTGCTCTTCCTGCGTAATAATTCTTTCGAATGTACAGTCTGAATGCTTCTCACAGACTGAAATTTAAAAAATAAATTTGCTCAGTCAGCAAGAAAAAAATTCAATGTTTCTTCTTCTGATCAATTGGAGAAATTAGTTATAGGTCCTTCTCATATTTAATAAAATAACAGGTATATATCCGGTCGTTTCATAAAAAAGTTCGCTTTTTGTATTCAAGCGAACATAACTCGGCAAAGAATGAATCAAAAAATCTACAAATTTCAGGAATGATACTCCTATATGTCCTCTACAATTTTGTTTATTACAAAAACTTTCAACCCTGCCAAAAGTTTAGTGAAAAAAATCCTGCAAGTGACCTAGGTCGAAAATGGCCAAACCGGTTTTTCGGGTTTAAGACCAGGTTTTAGACAGGAAATCGGGCTGTTTATACCCCCGTCTAATAGCCCAGGGGATACTACAACTAATCCAAAAAACCGCATCTCGATTGGTCCACTCATTGATTTTTGATGAATTTTTCAAACTTTCGAGCGAAAATGGCAAAAATGGGCCATTTTAATAGAAAAATGGCCAAAAAAGCGATTATTGGTCGAAGGTTTGAAAAATTCATAAAAAATCAATGGATGGACGAATCGAGATTTGGTTTTTTGGATTAGTTGTAGTATCCCCTGGGCTATTAGACGGGGGTATAAACAGCCCGGTTTCCTGTCTAAAACCTGGTCTTAAACCCGAAAAACCGGTTTGGCCATTTTTGACCTAGGCCACTTGCGCGATTTTTTTCTCCAACTTTTTGGCAGGCATGAAAAGTTCTATAAAAATCAAATTTGTAGAGGACATATAGGAGTATCATTTCTGAAATTTGTAGATTTTTTGGTTCATTCTTTGCCGAGTTATGTTCGCGTGAATACAAAAAGCGAACTTTTTTATGAAACGACCGGATACTATTAAAAACATATTATTAGAGAAGGCCAATTGGACTTTAATTTAAGCACCTTCAGAATTTTCTCGATCCAATCTTTTGTCACTTTTCATACAAAAATTTCAAATTATATTTTTAGAAAATCTTATTTTTAGCTACTTCAAAACAGAATAAATACTTTATAGTATTTGAGTAATTTTTATAGCTCCAGAAAATCTTGCTAATCTTACAAAATCTTGCGCAATATTTCTTCCTACTCAAATACCAATATTAATTGGTAACTCAAATACCAATATTAATCAAAGAATCTGAATTTTGATTGGGTAATTAGATAAAAGATTTAATTGTTGCTAAATTTTTATGAATATATATAAAATATTGAAAAATCTTGCATCTTGCGCAAGATCTTGAAATTTTTTCAAGTTAAATCTTGCGCAAGGTAAAAATCTTTCCAGTACTTTTAAAAATCTTCCTTGATTATATTGGTTTGAACAAAGATGTAGATATAATATATAATTACCATTTACATTCGATTGTGCAATCGACTAGTCCTAAACATAACCAAAGAATTAACATTCGTTCCATAAACATGATTTCGTAAATTTTTTTTTGATAATTTTTGGAAGTTGAGAAATAAATAAATTAAAAATATCTGTAAATATTAATGAATACTGGAGAAGGGGATCATCTTAATGATTGAGTTTTAGAATTCATTTGATGAAAAGTAATGACATCATTTTAGTTTTTAAAAGCACATATACCTAAATAATCAATGCAAGAATCAAAAACATGCAGCTAAATATATTCCTTTTCCATCTTTACCTGACTCTCTAATTGAGCAAAGCTATTCCGAAAGTGATTTAGCAGAATTACCCTTTTTAACCAAAAAAAGTTTTCTTTTGCTTTTTTGGTAAAATATATTTAATTATTTTGACAGTAATATCAAAACCAAAAATAAACTCAAAAATAATAATATAATTACATAATATTTTTACAAATTCTTCTAATCATGCTTATATAAAATTATAATCGGAATCAGAACTCAATTGATTATCTTTGCTTATTTTTGATATTTACAAATATTTTTTCAAACACTTTAGTTCCGAATGTCAAATCCGAATTCAAATCTGTATTTAATTTGAATTTTTATAATTTTTTTTTACTAAAATTTTTTTACTAAATTTTTACATTATTTTTTTTACTAATTCGTCGTTTAGTCATTTAACATTTTAAACATAATCAAATAAAATTCATTGACTAAATTAGCTGGTGATCTTATTTGGATATTTCTAAAATTTGCTTCTAGGTTGGTGCTTTCGTCACCATTTGGTCATCCATTATGCGTTTTTTCATGTTTACTTATTTTCTTATCAATGTTGTAATGGGACAATTTGAGTGTAAGGAATATTATTTTGATAGCTGAAAAATAGTATGAAATAGATTATAACCAAACGTTTAATCACAAAAATATAATAATTATCATATTTTTCGCAACAATTTTAGTCTGTGATACGGATGATGATTGCAAAGGTGATGATACGTGGAAAATGCCTTATGGATGTGCTATGGAAAAATATTGCTGGTTAAGTCTTAAGCGGATGATGAAGCAGATTTATTGTGGCTTAAAGTGTCCTGAGGAAGAGGTAAGACGTAAGAGAAACAATGAGCTAGCTTTTATCGGCAAGAATAAAATGATCTTATTATCTCTAAGGAGCATTAGGAAAAAAAATCAGAAAGCCCAAGAAAAAAGAATTACTGGTACTGGTTGAATCTTAAAATTCAGAAAAAAGGGAAATTTAGAAATTTTTGAAGATTAATTAGTAATATGAAAGGGTTTGCCTCCAACCGCTGTCCACTTACATACTGTGCCCTCACCCAGTAGCCCAAGCCTGTTTTGATGAGGGATGGACTGGGAGGGCTCGGAAGATGTTCGCCCGTGGTGCTATGTCGTTTGGCGAAAAGTGCAAGAATGGGCGTTTCGGCACAAAGTTCCAAAATGGAAAACTTTAAGTACACACTACAAAACGCCTAAAAATTCAATAAAAACCAAAAATACTCCAACATTTCGGATTCGTTCATTAAAATTCCTAAGTTAAAATCCCCGATAAAGTCTTTCTCTTATCTTAGAATCCTGAAAAAGAGCTTTTTCTTGAAGGCCTATATGATTGAAGTAAAAAACTTCAATTTTGAATATTTTCAATCCAAATATTTTTGAAAAATATTTTCTGAAAACTCCGAGGCCTTGGGATTTCTCACAGATATCTACTTTCCAAAAAATTGCCGACCTAAACTTTTCAGATTTTTTAACCTGTCTGGTCAAAATTTTTATAGAAAATGAATTCTCAAAATGAATTTTTAAATATAATTTTCAGAGGCTAGGCTTTTTATGTGCTTCGATTCCTAGAGGTCTTCTAATAAAAAGCGAAACAGTCTCTTTTTCAGGATTCTAAGATAGGGACTTTATCAGGGAACTTTGGAATTTTATGAAGGAATCCGAAATATTAGAGTATTTTTGGGTTTTATTGGATTTTTAGGCGTTTTGTAGTGTGTACATGCAGGTTTTCCATTTTGGCACTTTTCGCCCAACGACCCAGCACGTTCGCCCGTAGCTCATCAATGGTAAGAGCATCCCACGGAATGGGTAGGTCGTGGGTTGAATTGCTAAAATTCCATGATTGGTAATTATTAGGGCTCGGAAAAACATCGAAATCGATATTTTTTGGAGGCCTAAAATGGCCTGAAAATCAAATAAAAAGCATTTCTAGCTTGATTTGAACCCATAATCATCATTTTCGTCGATATTTTCGTAATTTTTCGTTATTTTGGCCTTTACGCCGATATTTCGATATTGCATCGATATTTTCGAGTTTCAATATTTTCGTCGATATTTTGCCATTTTTGGGAAATTCTTAAGAAAAATGCAATAAAATACAAAAATTTTAAAAATTTTTGTTTTTTGGTTTTGGAGTTTTTTTGAGTTTTGAAGTGTAATTCTAAAAAATGCATATTATTAAAACTGTGATAATGGAATCCAAGCTATATTTTAAAAATTATTTAGATTTGCTTTCCAACCTCGATGTTTCCTTTATGTGCCACCAAAGCACAACTTGACGCGGCACTACGATGTGATCCTCCGTGTCCGAAAAATCATGGATGCATTACGATCATGCACCGCGGCAAAGTGTGTGTCGAGATTGCTTTAAACGATACAAAAATATCAGCACATACACCGCTGCCTGATTACGGAGGCATAAAGATAATTGGATAACCAAAATTTGCTTTATAAATTTTAAACAAAATTATTTGATGCCTATTTATATTGTCTAAATCAATAATAAATTTTGGAACTGTCTAACTGAGTGTGTCCCATTTCTAAATCACTCCAGCAGCATGAAGAAGAAGAGTCTAATAGACAAAATATCTAAAGAAGAAAGAAAAGCGAGAGAAAGGAGGCAAAAGAGATAAGGGAAAGAAAGAGTAAGAGAGAAGGGATGAATGCAAGAAAGAAAGAGAAATAGAGGCATAAAAATAAAAAAAGAACTAGTTCAAATGGTGCTAGGTGTTTGAAAAAAAAGTGCCAAATGATATAGTCTGACCAAAAACTTTTTTGTTATACTTGTTAGACCAAAAGTATGAAAAGCAAATTTGTGCAGAATTTTATGCTCTATTTGCTGGTTATTTTTAATTTTTCGAAATTCGGCCAAATTGTTCGAAATATCTCCTAAAAACTGTATTTTTGCGGGATTTCGGGAAAATTTCGAAATTTTTGGGCCGAATTTCGAAAAAATAAAAATACCATTCGAATCAGCATAAAATTCTGAACAATTTTGCTTTTTATATTTTTTGTCTAACATCTAACAAAAAATTTTTCGGCCAAAATTTTGCGTTTAACACTTTTTTTCAACGCCCTAGCACCGTTCAAATGAACCTTTAGGCCTATCGCATAAATTTGATAAATTTTGATAGTAAATATTTAAAGCAACACGAATATTATATGAGATGAAAAATCATTATATTTCCTATTTAATTTTGAATTTGTCTTATGAAAGGTATAAAAATTTAAAAAAAGATCACAAATGTTAACTGTTAAAATAAAAATCAATAAATATAATATTGACAGATAATTGTCTTAAACTATGCTGAATTAGATATTAATATAGACTAATATAATAAAGTCTGAATTTATTTAAACAAATTAATCGAAGATATTTTTCATAAAAATAGAAAAAACCATTTTTCATTTATACATTTTATTGTGATTAAGCCAAAATGAATTTCTTGGCAAACCAAAATACCAAAAAAAATTCACACAAAATTGCAGTTTAACTTGAAGAAATATACATTATTATGTATTGAAATCAAGGTAGATGCATAATGATTGTTGTTTTAATGTTGAATACTGTACTGCTTACTCATTGCTCAGCAGTTATATCAACCATTATTTAGTATCACATGATAGCCGACTAGTGCAGAGTTGGAGAAAACTCTTTAACGATGATTTAACCCACACAATTCATTTTTTTTTAATTTAAAAATCAACCCAATCTATTTGTCCCGCTTTTTGGTTTTTGGCTTTTCAACTGTTTTTTAAAAGTTAAACTTCATGTTTTTTCTTTTCTACTTATCCTCGATTTTCTGCTGACCCGTTCCTGACTTTTGAAATAACCCGATACATCATGTAAGGTTCAGACCCGAGTTTTTCAAAAAATCTTTAAATAATTAGATATATTCAAGTAAAAAAAGGAATTATTATAAAATTGATTTATGGAGAATAAATTAAAATATTTAAGGAATAAAATAAAGTAAGAATAAGAAAATTAGTGCATTTAAAATGTGGAATAGTCGTCAAAAAGGAAATAAAAATTTATCACGAAAAAATAAAATGTGTACCTGGCATAGGTAGATATGTATAAAATATAAGATTATGTGAATTAAATAAGGATAAAAAATTGGTCAGCGAAATTAAAATACAGTGGAATGAACTTATAGGAAGATAATCAAATAAATTGGTTGGCTTAACATTCTTTCTACCATATGTTCGGATGGGATAGTAATAATAATAAATGAATGAAAGAAAGGATTTCCTGGGATAAGAATCATTAAGAACTGAAATGAAAAAAGTAGGTAATTCATATTTGGGACATAACAAATGGGGAAATCAAGAAACTTTGGGTAGAAAATTGTCGGAGATTTGGGAGATAAAGAGGGCTTCTAATTCAGTCACAGATTTGAATCATAAATACCAATTTTTTACTAAAATTCCGATCACTTCAATTCCACGGCGGTTCCACGCAATTAAATTCGTCCACCAATATAGGTTTACTTGCGGCAGTATTGTTCCAATACCATGAGCTCACTTCATCAATCTCCTAGGAATTAAATAAAATACTAGCAAAATATTAAATGATGGAACATCTAATTTAACAGAAAATAATTACAGATAAAATAAAAATTTTTAGTACCCTTATAAATG
>LDKF01000438.1:5720-27756 GCA_001026735.1 Rotylenchulus reniformis
CAACACAGTTCATGCTTCACCGCGTTCCGGCGCCATATGAGAGAAAGGCGTTTTGAATTTCTCCGCGAATGAAATCGATGTGCCGGGAAAGAATATTATACAAATAAAAATAAATAAATAACAATTTATTCAATGGAATTTGACTTTAACTGGGAAGGATAAGGTCGAAAGCTTTAGAGTTTCGGCATAAAATTTTGACCCATTTTTCAGAAAATCTAATGATTTTTTTCTCCAAAATTTCAATTAAATACAAGGCCTTTTTTGCGTCTGACCTTATCCAATCTGTAATAATCTAGCGCAAATTCTGAAAACCCGAACCGGCATGTCCCGCTTGTTCCAAAGAGAAATCTTTGAGATGGTCCATCCCCGCCTTTCCCTCACATCGAATTCGCTCCGTTTTTGGGTTTCCGTTTCTGTTGCCGTCCAATTTTGGCAATCCGAATCGCCATCGTCCACTGGCTGACAAAGTTGCAATGATTCGTCCCCATTTGAGAGGGTGACAACGACATCAATTGGTTGAGCTGCGACTGAGCACACGACACTGAACCAAAATGGAAATGGGGACTAATGACAGGCTTCCCAAGACTGGCAATTATGGCAGGGCGGAAAGGTTGAAAGTAACAGATGTTATGACAAAGTAATATATGAAGTGAGTAAGTGAAAATCAGGCGAAAATTTGCCAGAAAGGAAAAATTTCAATGGAAATACATAAAATTTAATTCTGGGAAAATTTTTCATTTTCGATATGCTTTTGGGGTGCCCTATAAATATGCCCCTTTTAATTAACGGGGGTGTGGGCTGGTGAAAATCAAACTGATGAGTTACTAATATAAGGCTCACATTATGTCGATGCGCTCATCCGTTTGTTCAATCGGTATCGCACACAGAAAAAGGCTTAAATGAAATGAACAGCTGAATAGGATTTTGAACATAAAAAATGGTCCGCCGCCTACTCAAAGAAGCCGCTTCCCGCCACATTCAATCCCCGCCTCAAATCTTTGCGAAAAGCGACTGAACACAAGTAAAAGGGTTGGAGTCCGGCATTGTCCATGCAATAATGGTCGTTGTCCGTGTCCCAACAACCCGAATGTTCCGATGAGAATCCAACATTTAAGTTTGTGTCAATGCTCCGTTGTGTAAGGCGATGGGGGAAGAGAAGTGATTTTAAGGGTCTCCAAAAGAGAAAAGTGTTGTCGAAAAGGCATTGTTGGCCCGAGTCGGGGAAATGCTCGCAGATCCAGCCGGGCGCGAAAATGGCCGCCGAAAGGGAATGGTGTCGGATCAGCTCAAGGGGCAGATCACAGTACCAACCACCATCACCTGGAAAAATATCATAAAATTTTAAAAACCCGATTTTTTTTAAAAGCTCACCCAAGCAACCCCTGCCGAACACGTCGATGCCGATGTAAATGTCGTAAATTGATTTATTTTTAAGGATATTTCCCGAAAGTGCGGCGAAAAAGGTGTCCAGAGTCTGCTGAAGTTGCTCCCGCTTCCAGGCATAATTTGTGTAAAATCCATCCACTTTGCTGAACCACCTCCTAAATACCTGATCAGGCCCATAGCCAGAAAAATTTCGGGGGAGGGGGGAGGGCATAAAGAGGGAAAGGGTTTGGAGCTTTGGAGGAGGTCTCCGGCGGCTCCGACCGGGGCCGCCGGAGAGAATTTTGACGATTTTAAAGGAAATACGTTTTCTTCNGGGGGGGGGGCGTGCCTCCCATGCCCCCTGGCTACGGGCCTGTATCTGATCAATGTCAATGATCAACTTTGTATGCTTACCAGCAGGTACATAGATTTTAAACTCACAAATTGTGTTGATTCAATGCATTTTGCCACTTCAATTCTCCATCAGAGGTGACCGAATCGTACCAAATTACTAAATTAAATTCGTAAATGGATATAAAACAAAAAAATTACGAACTTTGTGCGTGTTTGTGCACATCGACATGGGTTTTCTCGCTCAGAAGGCTTAGAAAATAATCCAGGTTATCGAGCAGATTTGGCTGCACATCGTCCTCTGCTATGCACCGATCTTTAAGCTCACCGGAGGCCATCTTGGTTTCTATGTTAATCAGCCATCCATCTTAAAGGGAAGAAACAACTCAAACCAAATAAAATGGCAGTCATTGGAAATTAGATTTTTTGAAAATTTTTCGGAGATTTTCTGCAACAATAAAGAACGAGCAATTGGAATTGTGTCGGAATTAGTCAAGCTACATGCGATCGCTTCGAAAAATCATAGCCAAAAAAGTTAGAATCCAAAAATCTCTTGACTCGCATTTAGGCAGATTAAATTCTTAAATTCTTGGGATTATTACCAAATCCAAAACCCGTACAGCACTCCACCATGCACCCAATTAATCGGTCAATGGTTTTGCGATCGGCGAATATTTCCCGGCAAAGTTGCTCATTTTCGATGATAAATGTGCCTTAAAATTAATTTTTATATTTTTTTTGATAAAAAATACCCAAAATGAGCACTCCGTGCTGATGTGCCTGCTTGATCCAGGTCGGCGGGGGAATAGTGATGAAATGGTGCGAAAAATAGACAAAAATGTCGATGTGCCACCAGTGGAGAAATGCGTAAAAGGGAATGGCTTGCTCCTCATCAATGTTCACCAGAGATCCAGAAGTGCTGCAATGCAATGAAATAAAAAAAATTTAGGAAAAATTAAAATTCAATAAAAAAAATTTAGGAAAAATTAAAATTCAATAAAAACAGTGGTACTTGTGGAAATTTTTTTTCCTATTTTCTAAAAAAGAGGCAGAAAAATATAGATGGTGTAGGGTAAAAATAAAAATAGAGTGATTTTCATAGAGGCAGGAATTTCATGGCGTAGAAAATTCTGCGTCTATTAACATCAATCATATCAAAACCTAAGAAAAATTTACAAAAAAGTCAGATCAGTCTAAAATTTAAAACCTAGAATAAAATTATCAAAAAAGTAAGTATGGATTTAAACCGCATAAAAACCCCAGCCTATCGTTCGAAAATGGATTTTTGTTCAGGATAACCCTAACCCTAAGCTTTTACCTTTCGTAGTACAAATAGCCCCCGCGATGATCTAGAATAAAATTAGCAAAAAAGTAAGTATGGATTTAAACCGCATAAAACCGTGGCACAACAAAGTGCGCGGCCGATCACTTTGCCATGTAAAATTCTCCAATTTGTACAGTGATGACTGGCGATTTTGCAATTTTTCACCGGCAGAAAATAGGGCATTCAGATCATCAAAATATACAAAATCTGGGCTTTTTGACTCCATCACCCTAAAATTTCAAAAAAAAAAAAAAAACAGGGAATACTGGTGTTTGTTCCCCCCATTTAAAAAAAAATCGATGACCCAAAAATGGTCCAAAATCACATCCTAGGCTCAGTTTTTGAAGCTGAATCCGAATTTGACGTCAATTTTGACGTCTGACCTCATCTGGCGTCGATTTTTGACGTCGAAAAAATTTGACGTCAAAATTTTTTTTCAAAATTTCATTTTTAGATTAGATACATCTATATGACCCGGCTATCCTTCATAATGCGTGGGGTGCTTAGGCAACCATACGGTTCAATAGGTGCGGGCTGAAAGATTATTTATTTTTAACTAATAATTATAATGTTGGGCTCGCCTAAGGCGAGCCCAACATTAAAATTTTTATTTATTGTTGGACTCGCCTAAGGCGAGCCCAACAATAAAATTTCTAGTTAAAAATTAATAATTTTCAGCACTCACCTACTGAACCGTCTAGCTACCAGTACTATGAGCCGGTTAAATACATTTTGCATTTTCAATTTTTGGCACCACGTTTCTTTGTTTTACCCATGTGAACATTAATTTTATTGTTTTTTCACTGATTTCAATGCATAAAATTTAATTTTGAAAAAAAATTTTTGACGTCAAAAATTTCCGACGTCAGAAAGTTGCGTCAAATGACGTCTGACGTCAAAATGGACATCAAATTCGGATTCAGCATCAAAAACTGACCCTAGGGTGTGATTTTGGTGCGTTTTTGGGGACATGAATTTTTTTCCAAAAAATGGGGGGAACAAACAGCAGTATTGCTTCGTCGCCAGAGCGAGATCAATTTGCGAGTTTTTTTCGGTCGAGCGAAAACTTTGAAACGAAAAACATTGTTCGAGTTATAACTCGGTTGAAAACAAACTTGGCGAAACGAATTTGGTGTGAAAAGATAGCACTATAAATTAGCTATAAAATGAACCTAAGCCCATCCGAATTGGCCCAGTGTACAATAAGTTACGGCCAAAATGATCACTCGTATCGGCCAATTTACAAAAAATGCTCGCACAAATGATCATTTTGGCCATAACTTATTTTACACTGGGCCAATTCGGATGGGCTTAGGCTCATTTTGTAGCTAATTCATAGTGCTATCTTTTCACCCCTTTATTTGTTTCTCTAGGTTTGTTTTTAACCGAATTATAACCCAAACTGTACTTTTCGTTTCAAAGTTCTGGCTCGACCAAAAAAAACTTGCAAATTGATCTTGCTCTGGCGGCCGAGCAATATTACCAAAAAACAATCATGATTATGATTATGTATTAACATTACAACAATTTTCGAAATGGTTAAACAAAAATTATGGAAGTTCCGCAAAATTCACTTTTACAAATTTGCACGCAAAAATGCATTTTTCTTTGTTGTGGATTCCTCCTCTCCTTCCGTTCTGCTATGTATACTATTTCCATTTTCTCTAACCATCCCTCCGATGGCGCAGTGGCGTCAGCCATTTCCTCGTCTTCGCCACTCGCGACCAAGGCCGCCGGTTCGGATCCCATCCTATTAAAATTGAGCCATTGTCAAAAAAAGTTGCATAGCACACCATCAAACAAAGTTTTTGTGAAAATTACGAAAATGATTCACATTTTAGAAATATTTTTATGCTACATACAGTATGTCGAAAATGAGATTTGCAAGGGTTCGTGTCAAAAAAACCACTCATAGCTTTATGAAAATCGTTCCTCATCCGTCTTGCTCCTGCTGTTCGCCCTTCTCCCTGCTGCTGTGGTTGCTGTCTTTGTGTTCATCTACGATCGGTTGCTGTCCCAGTCCATCCACCGTCTCCGCCGTCGTTGTCGTCCCTTCCTCTTCCGCTTCCGTCGTCATTTTCCCATTTTCCGCTTCCGTCTTCGTTGTTCTTCCACTTTCCGCTTCCGTCGTCTTCTTCGTCGTGGTTCTTCCAGTTTCCGCATCCGGAATGGTCACATTCTCCCCATTCACATTCTCCCCATTTTCCGGATCCATCGACGCTTCGATCGCGTAAAAGGCGCTGGCCACCGGATCCGCATCCGCCACCTCATAGTCCGCCTCGTCCATAGCGTGGTCCCGCAACAGGCGGTTGGCGGCCTCGCCCTGGAACCGACTGCCCTCCACCTCCATGCAAATGCCCTGAAGGGGAAGGGCATGGCTCAGTCGGTAGTACGATGGTCTGAGGGTGTTAAGGTGGTGATGGTTCGAATCCCATAGGAGGATCATGAGCATTTAAGCTCTCCAAACATAGTGACTTGCCTTGTCGGTCCGGTTGCTGATGTCATCAATGCGCAGTTCGAAGCCTAAGAGATCAAAGATCAGTAAGGAAGCCTTCAGAGATGAAACTCTGACCTCTTTAGGTTAGGAAATACTTTCGCGAGGCCCCTTCAAAAAATCAGATTTGGCCCTTATACTGGTTCCAAACATATTTAAATACCCATCTAGACCTTCAGAAAATCTAAAAATTCCCGGAAAATCAACCCTACCCCTACCGCTTCCCCAAAAATTCACCAGGCTTGCACTGGCAGGTCATTGTGCGTTCGCTGCAGTACGAATTGGGCACCATGCATTGTTCCGCAACCACCAAAGTGGCCAGGCAAAAGCCCCCGATGGTCCCGTTGTCACGCTGCTCCACCGAGTCCATGAACATGATGGAGGTCAGGTCGTGGCAACGGCCCGCAATGTTCAGGAAGCCCTCGGGGCACTTGGAGGGGGAGGATTTGGATCAAAACAGATTAAATGGTGGATTTGATCCGAAGTGATCAGTTTTGGCCCGATCAGAAAATGATCATAGGACCTAGATCAGAACAATCCGGCCAATGGACAAAGGATCAGCAAATACTCAAAACCAAAAAATTCCTGATCAGATCACATTCTTTTCTAAGGGGACCTATCAGAATATTCTGATCGGCGAGGAGAGATCAAATATCGCTAAATCCCCTGATCAGTGATCAGAGATCACCTAATTCCCTGGATCAATGATCAGTGGATCACCCACCTGCATCACACAGCGGGACTCGTGGATCAGTAACGGACTCGGACATGCGCAATATCCCCTGACGCATTGGGTCCCGTTGGTGCGTGCCGAGCACTGGGAATCTTGCTCGCAGCCGGGCTGGCCCAAGAAGAACACTGAAAATCCATGGGGTAGAGAGGCCAAACCCCCAAAAAAGGTATCCATAGTATAAGGGAGAAGAGGGATGCCTCCCGAGAGTGATTCCCATCCCATGAAAAGCATCCATAAGCGGAGGGCAAAGCGTGCTGCTGTAGCTTAAATGATTGAAACTCTCCCCGGATAGGAGATATGTGGGTTCGAGTCCCACCGGCAGCCTAACGTTTTGCCCCTCCCTTAGTATAGATTGGAAAACTCAAATCCTAAGATTTCCAAACTAATCCATCTAGAGGGGCCAGAAAGCCTAGTTTTTCAAAAAAAATCAGAGGGCCTTGAAAAATCCAAGCCCCCTAAAGGCAAGTTCCTTTAGCCAAGCAGTTAACAGAACTTCGGCGGTTGAAAGATTTGGCCAAATTGGCCATAATTTTTTCAAGGACCCCGGATTCCAAAATTAAACCCGTAAAATCCAGCAGATCTTCTTGTTGGACCCACTTCTCTTGCACATTCCGCCAATGTTGACCATGTTGGGCGGACACCGGACCCACGATCCGCCGCCATTTGCGCCCACCATCAGGTTGACCACCATCGGAGACGCGGACGACGGAATGGTCGCAGTAACATTGCTGGTCCCGTTTTCGGATTTTGGGGGCGAAAATTGCAAATTGAGATAGGGCGACGCGGAGGCGGAAGAAGAGTCCGCGGACGATTGTTGTTGCTTCGTTGCGGTGCCATCCGCGAGCGCGGCGGCCATCGCGGAATTGGCGCGGAACACAACCTTTGGGACGGGGGATGATGATCAGGAATCCGGTCTATGATCCATTTCTACCGGAAGATCCGATCAAAAATGATCAGAAGTGCCGATCAGTCAGGTTTTTCTACCTGATTGTCCAGCGGAACCGTGGTACAGCAATGCGCATTTCGCCCATCCGGAAAGTTGGAGTAGCAGGTGAAGCCGCGCGGACAGCGAACATACGCGGAACAGGGACGGCCTAGGCCAGTGGATGAATCCAACAACGGCTTGCTCCAAGGCGGGCAGCTGGTCACGAAAAGTTGGGACGCGGACGCAGAAGCGGAAGACGCATTCGTGGTCAGCGTTGTTGCAGGAGATGCTGTGCCGTAGCCATACATTGCGTAAGGATTGCTGGACGTTGCCGACGCGGCATAAATGTTGTTGTTGGCCAGAGCGGACTCGTCTGGGGTGGCGTTTCCGGTAGCCGAACGTGACGCGTATTGTTGTTGCTGGAGTGCGGTTGCGTACTGTTGGGCCAATCCGGCATAGGCTTGTTGCTGTGCCTGCTGCGTTTCGGAAGGTGCGTATCCGCTCACCATCGTCGCCTGTTGTTGTTGCGTTCCGGAAGGTGCGTATCCGCTCACCATCGTCGCCTGTTGTTGCTGCGTTCCGGAAGGTGCGTATCCGCTCACCATTGCCACAGTTCCCGCGTCCCCGCAACCGCTTGCGCTTTGTTGCTGTTGTTGCGTTTGCTGTGTCTGTGCGTACATTTGTTGCGTTTGTTGTTGAGCGGTCCAGGAGACGCCGCGAGGCGGAAAAGCGGCTGCCGCGAAGGGTTGCCGGAACGCATCTCCGCCCTGACGCATCTCCACGGGGGCGCAACAGTAGGACGCTTGTTTGTCCGGCGAGTATACGCAACGGTAGGGACCCCGGGCGGGGCACGGGCTGAGCGCGGTGTGGCACGTGGGCGGCACCGGAAAGTCGTCCGCGGCCGCCACCGCGCCGTCACCCGTGTACGGTATCTGGCCCAAGGGACAATAGCCTGGAAATTTGGAAAAATTCCAAAAGTAAAAAATTGAATTTCACAGGTCCCTTAAAGGTGTTATGGCCTTCCGGAAATACTGACCGTCATAGCGGTTGTCCAGCGGCATCGAACAGCACACATGTGTGTTTGCCAGCGTGGAGCGCTTGCAGCGAAATCCGATCGGACAGGTCTGTGATCAGAGCAGGGGCAGGGATAGGGGGTGATCAGAGATCATTTTCTGATCAGATACCTCCAGAGCAGGGTCGCAGATCTGGCTGTTTCCGGTGCCTAAATCCGGGAACAAATGTACGTAAGGTTGGTACGTCTTTAGACGCGCAAAACGCCTGTGTTTTCAATAAAAACACGCATTTCGGATCCTTCTGGATCGTTGCAAATGTACCCGCAGCGGTTGGAAGAAGCGTTAAAAACGCATCGTTCTGACGCATCGCTCCTTACTTGGGTCTCTGAAGGGATAGCCACTGACGCATTCTGGCGCGCGCGGGTCGTCCACGGTGGAACAGCACAGGTGCTGGTTTCCGCCGTTGCGGGACGTGACGCACTCGAATCCGCTGGGGCAGGAGCGTTTGCTGCCGTAGGGGCAGGCCAGCGGGCGCTTGCCGTACAGGTAGGGCGTGCGGCCGGCAGGGCACTGCAACTGCTGCAAAACATACGGGTTGCATAATGTATTTTGCATCTAAATTATATTTCCGACCTGCACCCGCATACGGCAACAGATCGCACGATCCTTGGAACCCTCGCAACTGAAATGCAACGGATAGAGAGGAATGCGGAAAGAGGCGGATCCGGACGCGGAAAAAGATGGATCTTGATCTGCCGGAAAAATTTGGGTGTCTGGCAGAAATGGAAGAAAGCGATTCTGGATCAATAAGATGGTTCGAAAAAAAGCTTCCGGAAGGCTGAGAATGAGATAGTCTTGTAACCGGAAAGTATTGTGGGTCCGGTGGGGAGCGATTCCGAACTGGACCCGGATTCAGAACGGACCAACAACAGGCCGGTTATAGATCCTCCGATCCGTACCCGTATGCAATAAGATAAGGATAAATATCCGCGGATAGCTAGCCACGGATAGGGTATCCGCGGATAGAAATATCCAAGGCTAAAAATCCAGATGCAATAAGATAATTGTATCCACGGATATTTCTATCCGCGGATATTTATCCTCGGCAAGGGTTTTCTCTTCAAATTCGCTCAATTATATCCGCGGATAAATATCTGCGGATATTTATTTCTTCTTTTTTTTCTTCAAATTTGGTATATGTACATTTAAATAAAATTATTATTATTTTTTAATTCGCCAAATGCTTAATAAATTGTGTGCTTAAAACTTAATAAATTGCATGAAAAAAATTTTTATTCCAGCTGTTACCAATTTAGTCCGACATAATTCTTTTTTCATTAGGTTTCATTAGTGTTTTGTTTCTTTTTCCTCACTTTATCCATTTTTTTCCAGTTAAATTGAATAATTTAAATTGAATAAAGAAAATAGGCAAGAAAAAGTCAAAATATATAATCAGCGTATATAACCCTGATAATTCTAATTCCTTTTTTTAGCTGCTCGATTTTTAGACGCGGAATCATTCCATGTTAATTGAGTGTTTTGTTTCTTTTTCCTCACTTTATCCATTTTTTCTGGACTATTTTACAAAAAAAAGAATTCTTTTCAAAAAAACGCTTGTTCAAAGCGTTTATCACGTGCTATTATTTTTATCGTAATTGTTATTGCTAATATGCATTGATATTGTCTAAATAACTTACCTAAAAGAAAATCATACTTAAATTTGAGAAAAATCCTTAATGTTAAACTAAACAAAGATTTTAATAGTTCAATTAAGCATTTTCTCGAACAATTTTCCTTTGAGAAATTATTTAATATTATTTTATTTAACATTTATACAGCATTTATCCTGCCTCGGAGGTAGATAGGGATTTTTATCCTTGGATAAGTATCCGTGGATAAATATCTCTCTTATTGAATACGGATGTGTATCCGCGGATATATCCGCAGATATTTTAAAAGAAAAATATCTTATTGCATATGGATAGAATAATTATCTTATTGAATACGGATATATCCGTGGATACTGGCAAAATCCGCGGATATTTATCTTATTGCATACGGGTACCGAAGGCAGATGGGAAATCCCCGAAAAGCAACTTACGTGTAGCCATCCGGACAATTGTTTGCCATCCAGTTGCAGCCCTTAAGGAGGGAGTTGGGGAAATGCGTTTAAAAATGGCATACCAGCGGCTTGCGCGACCCTTCCACGAGGAACGGCGATGCACCAACGGGACAGGAATCCCAGGCCGGACAACAGTACTCAAAAATGGAAGGGCACAGTAATGGTAGATTACTTCATAAACTACGGTAGTTAACCCATGATTAAAGTAAGAAACATGATGCTTTAAAAGGATTCGGCAACGGATCGGCAACAAAAAACGTACTCCGTACTCCGGTTGATCCAATGTTGGGGTTACGGTTATGTGGGTTACGGTATCACATGTCTCTGCGAATATTTTGTTGCGCCACAGTACTCCGTGATTTCTTCACGAAGATCACAATCAGTATCCAACAGGGTATGAAAGTGGATTGGATCAACCGGAGTACGGTATCGGAACTGGCAAGAGATACGGTTATGAGATCGGTATGAAATTGGTTAGGTTTACAGGCTTAAGTCATATGTACGTAACCAGACCAATGATCAGATTCCGCGTCTATCCTGGATCAATGAACTTGCTGTACCCCCTTCCGCTCACACTGTTCCCGTCCGTTCCGGGCTCGCACTCGTACTCCTCCGGACACTCGTCCTCCGCTCCGCTATTGCTGCATTGCTGAGGTACCCGACTGCCGAGCGCGAAGAATGGCAACGCGCCGTCCTTGGTGCATTTGGGCACAACGCGGGAGACGCGAGCCGAAGCGGAGGCGGAAGAGGAGGGAGAGGGGGAAGCGGAAGGATGACTGCGCGGGGGCTTAAGCGGTAGGGCCGAGGCGGCGGAATGCTGAAAGATAAGAGAAGACCAGAATCCGGATCAGTGATCGGATTAGGATCAAAATATGTTACAGTGGAGACGAATCCGATGGCAGGTCCGTCCCGGGGCGCGCAACAAATCTGCACGCCGGGAACGGAGGAGCGCGAGCACGATGCGCCTTCCGGACATCCGGCCTCCTCATCACCGCAAGTCAGCACCTGAAAGGTGGAGGGTGGAAAGCAACGTGGACCCAAAACCCGAACCCTGACCCGAAACTCAAAAAGTCGTAACTTTATACCAAAAGTACGAACTTTCCCCTGCGACTCACCTGTCTGGGCGCGATGAACACCGGCTTCCGGCTCTTCTTGCCGCACTTGGGCTGCACTTTGCAGCACATCCCGCGACTGTCCCCATCGCCGATGCAATGGTAACCAATGGGACAGGCCTGAAAGTGGGAATTTCAGAAAGTTCCGGAAGCTTCCGGAGAGTTCAGGATGGATTTCGCCGGATCCATTCGAGGGATTTCAATGGGATTAAAACACAGAAGCCCCCGGATTTCTCTATGAGTCCCTTCGAGACTTTCAGGATTTGGTCAATAGTTCATGGGATTTTCCCGTGATTTTGGTGGTATTTTCATTCAGGAAATTTCCAGTGAATTCAATCCTCACTCCCCCCGGATTGCCCTGGGTTTTTAATCAGGCTCTGCAGAAATTTCCCTGCGATTTTCTTTGGGGTTTTCTGCGATTTTCCTGGATTTTCCGCCCCATCCCCGGACCTGGATCTGGTTCACCACACATCGCTCCCCGTTGGACACCAATCCGTGGGGACATTTGGGCGCCGCGGCGGCGTATTGGACAAGCGGTGGCCCGGCGGGACTAAGGCTGGCCAAAAGGTGGGACATCGCCCGACGCTTGGCCGCTGACACAGCGCTAACCATCACCGAGGTGAAAGGACCCAGGCGGGCGATTTTCCTGTAAATCCGGAAGAGAATAAGGGAACCCAAAGAGGTAATCTAAACCCGGATCCGGAAGGACAAAAATACCAAAAATCGGATCCGGAAAGGGACAAAATCCGTATAAAAACCCAACTACAGAGATCAACGCTCGGATATCGGATGGACCATCCACACTCCGAAAGGTCAGGTCGGTAATCTAAACCCGGATCCGGAAAGACAAAAGCGCAAAAAAATCAGATCCGAATGGACCGTCCAAATTCCGGAAGCTCAACAAATCCAAAAGCAGGATCCGGAATGCCTAAGCACCGGAAGTACGGAAAACGGGAAATGACAATCGGAAAGTTATCAGGAATCCAAAAAACTCGGGTCCGGACGAATAAAATCTGTATAGGACGGACTCACAGTTCTGGTCCGATGCTCTGGCCATCCTCCTTACGCTCCGAGCAACACATATAATAACCAGGCACGTTTGCGGACTGCAGACACTGGTGGCCCGGCGGGCAATTGTCGTCGTCCGGCAGACAAGCCACCTGTGCAGGAATCCGGCGGGTCCGGGCTTCGGCAATTCCCGGGCGTACCTGCGAGTCCGATCCGGGGATCACGTAGGCGCGCCTGCCGGGGCCCGGACATTGCGCAGTCGACGCGCAACACAGCCAATGGTCGCCAAGCAGGGACTGCACGCACGCGGAACCCTCGGGGCATGCGCGTGCGGAGGCCGAAGAGGCGGGCGGACAGCGCTGAAGTTCAGGATTTCCGGATTTTCCAAGGGTTTTCCGTACCTTGATGCCCTCCGGGGTCAGCAACGGAGTCATCCCCCTCGGGCATTCGCCACCCGCCCCCCGCGCGCACATCGCCTATTTAATGAAAATTCGATATTTTCTTAAGAAATGGACCAAAATTTTCAAAAAAAAGATGGGGTGATCTAAACAAATTTGCCTCGCACGCTTCGCGTTCCGCAAACCGGTTTGGCGTGCCGCCGCAGCCGGAATAGGTGAAGGGCACACATCTGGCCTCGAGGGTGTCATAGTACCTTAGGTATAAAAATGCCGGATTACCACCCGACATTTTCATGATTTTGGTCCAATATTCAGATCCGGTTTTTCCCAGGACCTTTCAGCCTGATTTTCAAGGGTTCGTACAAAATTTTTGGGGATCCATTTTCGGGTTTGCTCTGTCCATCTTCATACTATTTTCCGGAATTTTTACAATTTTTCGACATTTTACTGGGATTTCGAACAAAATTTAACCAGTATGTGCCGGGCTTCTGGCTCAGACAAGTGTGCCCGATGCTTCGCGGACTCGTGCTAAAAATGAAAATATTAAATCTTAAGGATCTCGTTGTGGGCCATGGATGGGGATCAAGGTCCAAAATTTTTGAGAAATACCAAAAATCTGGCCATATCGGCCATTTTCAATCCCCTCCTTACCACGCGGTCTCCTGGTGCGGACAACAGTATCCGCGCGTGTTGCACCAACTGCCCTGCGGGCATTGCACATTCTCCGAACACCGTTGCACATAGTCCCCCTCGTCGTTCAGCGGTGCCACACCGTTGCAAACTGTCAAAAAGGTGCCGGATCTTGACAAGATCCTCGCATCTTGGCAGGATGTCCAATTCGTAACAAAATCACCGAAGGCCTTGGATCTTGGTAAGGTCCCTGCTCAGATCCGTTTAGATCCCTAATCATGGTAAGGTCCCTGATCTTGACATGATTCCTCGATTCTTTGGAAAGATCCATTCGTTTTTTTCGGATCTTGATACAGATCATCGGATATTGGACTTAGCAAGATTCCAGAATTTTTGATGACAAGTGAATTTTGCTAAGATCCTAGGCATTCGGACCACGATATCCCATTAAACTCCCTCGCGATTCTTGCTAAAGTATAACTTGCCAAGCTTTTCCGGATCTTGGTATAATCCTTACCAAGATGCCGATTCACTTACCGCTGCGGATGCTCGGCTGACACGTGCCCTGGCACTGGCCCTTGGACAGGAAGTTGTTGCCGGTGCCGCCGCAGCCTATTTACCATGTTCCGGAATACCGTAACCCCATCCATGGTACCCCACCGTATCCCTACCGTAATACTGAAAAGGTTCACACTGGCCCCGGTCCGCGTTGTACTGGAAGCGTTGCAGTGTGAGCAACGGGCCGAAGCATGGCGTACCGGCGCTTGGCGGCTCGCGGCAGACTTCTTCCGGATTGGAGCAGCACACAAAGTTGGCGCCGAAGCGCGGGCGCACGCACGCATAATGAGCAGGACACGCGTCATGCACGCTTGACGCACCTGCATCGGAGCCGGGCGTGCATGACGCCAGTGCGGGGCCCGCGCGCAGTCCGTGGCCACCGCCCGGACATTGCGCCTCCAGGCAGAAACCTTCGCATTGCTCCAGCGTGTCGAAGTTGTTAGCATTCCCACCGCATTGGGAGAACTGCAAATGCCGGACGCAGAAATTAAATGGTGACGCGCGAAAGGGTGTATATGCGCGAAAGGGTGTATATGCGTAAATGAGGTGCGTACGAAACGGAAAGCAGCGTTGTACTTGGCGGTTGAAGCGGACGCGAAATGCGAATAGAACAAGGAGACGCAAGTGGAAAGCAACGCGGTGACGCATGCGTACGCAAGCGGAACGCAACGCGGTGATGCATTTGCGTACCTGGAAGGAGCGACATGTGCCGGTGGAGCCATCGAAGAAGTAGCGGACCAAGGCTGGAACCCCGCGGGCCTGACACGGGTTTCCGGGGTCCCGGGGCAGTCCACAAACGTGTTCTTATAGGGGATCGTGGTAAGAAAATGACCAAGTCTTGGCATGAAATTAAATTTTCTAGAACCAAATTTTACAAATTTTGGAAAGGGCTTAAATTGAATTTGCAGCTAATCATGGTAAGTGATGTTCAAGACCCCGTTATTCTTGATACCTCCAATGCTGATTCTTGGCAAGGCAAAATTTTCATTTCTTGGCACGAAATGTATTCTTAGTGCCTTCCGGGGAGCGAATCTGAGCAAACATCCGGATATTTCTTAGCAAGCTGGGCTTCCCTGAGGCGTTTTCTTGTCAAGACTGACATTTTACCCTTCTCATGGTTAGAAATAGAGTTTTGGCCATAAAGTGAGTTTGACGCTTATTAGTCCTTGGCCATTATCTTGGTGTTTACCCGCTGTTGGACAACAGTACTGGTGCCCGTTGTTGGTGGTGCATTGGAAGTTGTTGGGGCACGGGTTGCCCCGCTCGTCCGAACATTGCGTCACCGTGCCCAACGGACTCCCCGCAGGACAGACGCCCTTCGCCGGACAGCACCGACCATTTCGACACCCGAACCCTGTAGGACAGGGGTCGGAGGCGGAGCAGGGGTTGGGCTGGCCCAGCGGCGACTCGCCCCCGCAAATGTCTGAATTCAGCAGAAAGTGCTAAAAACATCAAAAGAAAATGCCAAAAAGAGGGAATGGGCCAAATTGGCCAAAAATGGTCCAAATATACTAAAGTGATCCATATTGTGCCAAATTGTCCAGAAAGGCCAAAGCAATTAATGGTCTAAAATGCGTCCAAAAAGTCAAAAGTGCCAAAAATGAAAATGGCCAAAATGCTAAATTTGGTCTCCAAATGTACCGTAAAAACTGTATGAAGCCCCCTCCCTGCAATTAGTCCTCTCCCTGCTGTAATTTCAAACCCTCTGTAGAGGGTTTGAAAAATAAGACCNATTGGCCAAATTACCCAAAAAGGTTAAAGTAGCTAAGAATGCTCTTAATTGCACCAAAAAACTCAAAGAGGATGCTAACAATTGAGAACGGAGGGCGGAAACGAGAATTGTTCCAAATTAGACAAAGTATGAAAAATGCCAAAACGGTCCAATTTGGTCTGAATTGTGCTGATGAGCCAAATTGGCCAAGTTGTACAAAAACGGTGCAAAAAGGACAAAATCGAATCAAAATCCAAACTGATCTGGATTTTTCTAAAAGGGCCATCCATCTACACTCCATGGCCAAGTGCCTTAATGACCAACCGATGGGCACATTGGAGGTGTCCGAGCAGCAAATGGCGGTGTTGAACATGGAACTTTGGGTGCACAGAAAGCCCTTGGGGCAGGACCTGGACCAACACAAAGGATTGTCGTGGGTCATTGACAGGGTTTTTACTCACAACTAGAGTTCGAGGCCGGACCCGGAGCCGGCCCGGACTTTTCCCGGATTCGGGGTCCGGGTCCGGGTTTTTCAATAATCTCGAACTTTACTCACAATGTATCAGCGGAGTTGCACTGGACATGGGATCCGGTGATCGGGTGCACGTAGCCGGCTGATGAGAAGAAAAGTTTAGGATTTTCAGGCGGAAACCTAAACTTGTGAAAAATACCCGAGTTGGCCGGACAGCCAAAGTCGCGGCCGCAACAGCGGGTGAACGAACCACCGACCAGGTTGCAGCCGAAGCCGGTTGGACATCCGGAGGGCGCGGACATGGCACAGGTCTTGGGCAGTCCGGTGAAGGGCTGAAAGGGGTCGGATTCAGGGTCCGGGCAAGAGATTCGAAATGAAGAAAAGGAGTTAGAGCAGGTAGGGAAGGTTTAGGCCCAAAGAATAAGTACGGAGGAACAGAATTTGTCCGGAAACGGGAATTTGGATCGCGAAGGCCGGGGTTCAGGTTCCGGAAGGCTCTTAGACCTCGGTTTCGACTTAGACCTCGGGTTCTGAAAGCTCTAGAGTCTTCCGGAACCCGAACCCCAGCCTTTGCGGTCCAAATTCCGGGCTAAGATCCGGAAAACGCAAAAATGGGCCAGAATGACATAATTTAAGCCCGGGAAAAACTACCGTCGGTGACCAACACCGGCGGGACCATTCACTCGAGATTGCTCCCACCTCAAAGTACGTCACTTGGGCATTTTCACAGAGTGTCGCCTCCTGCAGTAGGTCCGCAACTTGCTGGCAACAATATGATGTGCCGGTCCGCGCGTGCAGCGTGCACAGGTACCCATCCGGACAGGAGGAGATGGACGGGTTGCACACCTAGGGAGGAGTAGTTCCGGAACCCATTGATCCGGAATCCGGACCGTCTGTTCCGGATCCCCCGAACTTATTACCACCGGTGCACCCAGCTTGGTCAGCGGTGTTCCGCCCGTGCAGATGTCGTCCGGCGCCTGGAACTGGGGCTGCTGGATGACCCGGTCCGGTTCCGGATCCGCAGGAGCCGGACTGCTCGTCGTCGCCGTTGCCGTCCTTGTCTTTCCGGAAGATATCCCTGGCGAATGCAACGGTCCGTCAGGCGGTAAATCGGGTCGCGGCGCCCGTTCGCAGTCCAACAGTTCCGCGTTGAACCGCTTTCCGGAAGGGCAGTCGCGTTTCGCCAACGAACTGTCGAGAGAAAAATAAAGAGTCGAACCCCGGAAATATTTAGTCTTTCGGACAAGGCCTTCTGGATTAAGAGCTTTCCGGAACAGGGACCCTTCCGGAGATAGGATCGGGCCAAGGTCCTTCCGGAGCTAGAATCCTTCCGGAACTAGGACCCTTCCGGAGATTACACCCTTCCGAAGCTAGATCCTTCCGGAACTACCTAGGTCCCTTCCGGAGCTAGGACCCTTCTGGGATCAGGTCATTCCGGAACCAGGCCATTTCCGGAGGTATGTAAGACCCTTCCGAAGCTAGACACTTCCGGAACTAGGTCCCTTCGGGGCTAGAACCCTTCCGGAGATAGGATCCTTCCGGAACTAGGTCCTCAATCGATCTTTCCGGAACTCACCCGTCCGCATTGCAATACAAATAGGATGTGTTCACTGCCGGATGGGCCTTCTTGGTGAACTGCTTCGGGTTGCACTTCTCGATTCGGCTCATTTTCGCGCCGACCACCTGGAAATGGCGCCAAAATTTGGATTTAAAACTAAGAAACTGACTGATAGAGAGAAGAGCAAAGTGGCGAAGAGGGGCAGAAGGAGGAAGCATCCGCATCGTCGGCGAGGTCGACCCGTGGAAGGCGACATTTTCGGGGGGAAAATTGCGATCGATTGGACTGACAAAATGGTGATTAAAGATCAAAGATATGGAATATGGATGGATCAAGGTTTTGAGAGTGATCAGGTCCCAGAATGGTCAGAATACCGTATATGCTCTTGTACATAATTCCCCATGGGGAAATAGTTTTTTCAACCCTTTTTTTAGTGGGAAGAGAGTGAGGGAATACTAGAGAGTGGGGAGATACAAGAGCATATACGGTAAAGACATAGCGCTCATTGATCAATCAATACAATCGGAAGGGTTCCGAGGTGATCAGACAGGCTTGTTGTTCATGATCAAGGTTTTCGGACACCAAAAAAACTGATCGGACCACACAACTCTACTTAAGTCGTCTCGAAGGAGATCGAAAACATTGTCATGCTTCTTTGCACTCAATCAGGGTCATCTACTGATCGATGCTTTGCAAAAACAATGGTCCCCATAGTCTGCTGATCGGGACCCGAGTGATCATCTGATCTATCTGCGCGGGTCACTACCCTCTTCTCCCGCCAGCCGATCGGTCGGGGCTATTTTGGGCAAATTGTCATTCCGTCTCCGTCCGTCTCGACTTTCTCCTCACTTTGTGACCCATCCATCCATCGCATCGATGTGGCCGATCGGGGACCAAGTACCAACCGGTGGTCAATGTTTGCCCTTTTCTTCAGACAAAACAGAAGTCCCGAGAGTGGAAGAGGAGGGAAGGGTCAACTCTCGATTGATCGGGGACAGACATGGATTTGTGAGGTTGTCCTTTAGCAGCAGAAGGGCCAAGATTCCGGGGACCATACGATTGTGGGCCACCCGGAATCGTATGGGTCCCGAAATTGAAGAACTTGGGCTTGGCCAACCAACCTTGGAAAGGACTTTTCGGATTCCCGAGGCCCTATTTTAAAGGCCAAGGTGTCGTTTAGCCCAAAATCGGGATAAAGTAGGGCATCTAGCCTTGTTTATCATGGATATGATGTTATATTCGTATTAAGGGGATATTAGAGATTTTGCGTTTACGAGCTCATCCCTGATCCCGATCAGACTGATCAGACTCTTCACGGGACTTTCGTGGTGCCATCATCGACCAGCGAAGATGCCATCCTGGACATCATCGTGCCTCCGCCGCTCATCAGACTCTCCTTGTACTGGCGTTGGCGCCTTTTGGACTCCCGCGCTGCCGCTCCGTAGGGTCGGCCCACGCTGGTCTGATGCAGTTCTGTGAACGGGGAAAGACCTAATTAAAATTCTATTAGGACCCCATGGGCTCTTATTTTTCAGCCCCTCTGGAGAGGCGGGTCTAGTAAAGGTTTCCACTAGAGTTTCTTCAGAGGAGAGGGG
The DNA here is from genome assembly GCA_001026735.1 of Rotylenchulus reniformis. Classification (NCBI taxonomy): domain Eukaryota; kingdom Metazoa; phylum Nematoda; class Chromadorea; order Rhabditida; family Hoplolaimidae; genus Rotylenchulus; species Rotylenchulus reniformis. The sequence goes on from LDKF01000438.1 coordinate 25,090, forward strand.
CTATTGGAGGGGTGGGCCCCTAAATGGGAGGTGGGGACTAAATAGAGGTAATACGGTATTATGGAACTAGTTTTTTGGGAGTAATATGGTCAGATGGTGATATCACCTTGGGGATCATCCCTGGTATCTCTCCCTCTGTGATTCTGGGAACATTGGAGATTTGCGAAGCCAATGGAGGAATCCGGGGAAAATCAGTGTTCTGGGATCAACAGGGAATTTTGGACCACCGGGGAATGCTAAAAATCAATCTGCGGAACGAATAGGAAATTCTGGGATCTGGGGCCGAATCCAAAAAATATAAAAAATAAATCTTAACTTAAACTAAAAAAAAATAAAAAAAGAAAAAATAAAAAAAAAGAAACAAATGAGCAATAGGCCCATAAGGAAATCTGGAATAATGGGATTCTGGGACCATAGGAATTTGGGACCAACCGAAACCAATCAGGATCCTAGCGAACATCCGCCGGATCCCATTGTATGTACAATTCTGGGACCATTTGTGAATTCCAAGGACCATCTGGGTTTGGAACCACCGGGAATAATCTTAATCTGGCGGAATTGTGGGACCCATTAAAAAAGGACCAGGCAGATGTCCGGAGTAGCCGATGATGGGAATGTCCTGGTCCAGCTCAGGAAAATGGTCCGCCGGCACAAACGACGGAATTTGCAAAGGCGTCGATGCGGCGCCAAGCGCGGAAGCGGACAGCGGCGAAGACGCGTTCATGGGGATTGGAGATTTGATAATGTCCGGTAAGGGTTCATAGATCATCATGTCGTCCGCTTCCGGCCGAACATTTTCCGGCTTCCACGCCACTTCTTCTTCGCGTTGTCGTTGATAGTGCGCGCGCAGGTTGGGCAACGCTTGGCCCTCGCTCCACCACCCCGGCTGTGCGTCCGCGAACGAGTCAATGGCCGAGCGGTGGCGTCGTACGCGTCCGGTGCCGTTCGCGGACGCTGTCCATGGAGATGCGTCCACAGGCGGAACTGGAAACTTCTAACGTGTTAGTGTGTAAGGAGGTGATCATCGGATCCGCGATCTACAATCCGCCCGATCAAAGCGGATCCCCTGATCATCCAGAAGGCTGATCGTAGCATTAGTGATCAGATCGATCGCTACCAAATGATCAGATCGGACACAGAGCTAGATTAGCCATGATCCCGGATCGTGCCCATTAGAGGATTCGAAATTGGAGTGATCGGAAAAATCGAATCTTGTTAGCCCCTGCCCTCAATGTCTATATGACCTGCATTTGCGCGTCTTTGGCGCGAGGATGAGGACGAAGAAGTGTGCACGATGGATGGCGATTGTTCACTCGCTTCCGCTTCCCTATATCTTCCATCACCATCTTCCTCTTCCTCCACTTCTGCTTCATTCACTGAAGCTTTTCCGCTTCTGGTATACGCTCCGAATACGTCTCTTCTGCCGACACCGACGGATCCTGATCAGGGGAAGAGCTTATCACATCTGATCGATGGTGTTCATCCACTTGCCTTCCGCCGATTTTATTCGGCCATCATCGCCATACTCCTCCGGATGACATTCTTCCGCTTCCGCATATTCTTCTGGATGAAGGTGTTCTTCCATTTCCGGATACTGCTCCGGTTCCGTCACGCTTGTTCCACCGGAAGTCTCCGTCCTCGTCTCCGCTCGTCGATGGTGATGCCAAGATCGACTTCGGCGCACACTGGTCCCGATCAGCCATTTCTCGCCTGGGATGTGTCCCGTGTACCCTGCCAAAAAGATCAAAAGTTTCAAACGGCCTTTTTAGATCCTATGGATCCTGGCCCAAAAATGAGCAAAAACCCATCTTTAAATGTAAAAAATTTGGCCAAACTGGAATCAAAGTTGGGACAAAATTAGTCTAATTTGGTGCCAAACACCGGTGACCTTCTGACAAAATTGGAAATCTGACAAAATTGGCCTCGAAATCGAACAAATGCACTGAATCTGAACCCGGAATTGGCCAAATGAGATCGGGAACCATCCCTAAAAGTCTGGATACTAGAAAAAATTGGCCAAAAAGTCGTATTTGGTCAAAAAAACGGAGGCCAAACCTGTGATGGGCGAAAGGGAGCGATAGGAAGAGGAAGAGGATGACATCAGCAGCAGCACATGGGAAGGAAAAAGTGAAGTGAAAAATCCAAAGAATGGAAGGAAAAGGGCCAAAATGGTGGAAGAATGGAAGAAAAAGGGCCCAAAATTGCCAGGCAACAAAGATAAAAGGGCCAAAATGGGGGAAAATTAGGGGGCAAAAGGAACAAAAAGATAGTAAAAACACAAAGAAAAAGGCAGAGGAAGGATAGAGGAAGGTGAATATGTATGTACTCAGATTAGGGCCTTGGAGTTCACGAGGAAATTTGGATTGAGGGGTTTGAAAGGCTCGTAGGTTGTGATTTTCTAGGAGATGGAACATACGATTACCATTTTGGCATTTTGCAGCGATTTTCGGGCTAATTTGTCCAAATTTTTCGCGGGAACTTCAGAGCAGAAGGAGAGCTTCGGATTTTGCAAAATTATGGACTGAAGGTGAAGCGAAAATAAAACATGATCTGACAGACGGGGGGATTGCTGATCTTTGTCCCGCCGTTCCTTTTCCCACTGCTGATCTGGCCCCGTTCTATTTTTGCAGCTGATCTGACTCACGATGCCCCATGTTCCCCCCCCCC
>LDKF01000438.1:45782-76634 GCA_001026735.1 Rotylenchulus reniformis
TCGGACCAAAAATGCGAAAAATCCGTTTTTGGGGGCCAAATTTAGCAAAATTCGACCCCAAAAATGTAAACTTACAGATGACAGTGAAGAACAGTGTGCGCAGCCATTCCGGATGTGCCGGGGGTCCGGCGACGGCACCTGCGCTGGCATTGGCGGATGCCGTCGTATCCGGCATCCCCGTTGTGGACGTTGTGGTCACATCCTCAGCTGTGGTTTCGGTCGTCCCCTGCTGTTTCTGATCGGCCTCTGCAGTGCTTGGTCCTTTGGTGCCACCGATCGGAACTAAGGAAATTTTGTCTGTACGTTGATTATCAAATCAAAATTTTTTGGCATATTGAAGATTTGGACCCTTTTTCAAATTCGAAAACCATTTATGGCTGCAAATGTGGAATATGGCCCACAACCCATGAATGCACCTTCCCCAGCCTCCTCCTCCTCGACATCCTCCCGCTCCTCCTCCGCAGGCGTCCTTCTGCTGTTGGCATTGGCACCCGATTCCGGATCAGTTACTGCTTGCTGATCTCGTTGTTGTTGTTGCTGGCGGTTGATCGGTCTGATCGGCGCCATCACTTCCTGCTTCGGCTCCGAATTATCTACAATTTTGGTTTCTTATTTTTATGAAAAATTGCGCGTTTTGTGAGAGTTCTAAATCCTCATTCGACCCATATAAAGCCTTGATTTTCAAGGGCCTTTAGAATTGGATTTTCGACCTTTCCAAACCACTAAATCCTTTAAAAAAAGCTTAAATTTTGTGGTTTCTGATCCCATTTTCCCACTTTTTCGACCTTCTTCCTCTTCCTTCATGGTCGTCCTCCTTGTGGTGCTTGTACTGCTCCAACTTGTCGTCGTCGTCATCTTCATGGTTGTGCTGCTGTTGTTGGTTCTGTTGGGCAGCTGTCCCTCTCTGGCCAACTCTCCGTACAGATCATCCCTCCCCTTCTCGTCCTCCCCAACTTTGTTGTTGTTGTTGGCCAATTCGTCGAACAGGTGTCTGATCAGAAATGCGTTCCGCGCGGCCGCCAAAGTTTCGTTGCTGNGGCGGGAAGGAAATGCATAGCTCAGTGGGATAGCACTTAGATTCCACAGGGAAGGGCTCCGGTTCAATTCTCCTATGGATTTTTTGCTCAGAATAGGGGATGGAGTTCGATAGGAAACTGAAAACTATGGCCATCCGGTTAACTTACTTACTCCTCAATAAAACAGGAACGAAACGGAAACGTTGAGGACGCGGACGACGAAGGGTGGCGAGTCGTGCGGATCTGCTGCTGTGCGGACAAGAGCATGTGCACCAAAGGGTAAAAAGGGCAAACTTTTGGAACAAAAACCGTAAATTTTCTCTGAATTTAAGGAGCCTAAAACGGAAGTGGACGCCGGAAATGGAGGCGGACGAGTCCGGAGACCAACAACATCATCCGGAGCCGGAAGAGTCGCCGCCCCCTTCCGCCTCCTCCTCCGTGGAGAACCAACCGCATCATCATGGAGAGGAGGACACCGGTGGGACCAAGATGCACAGCAACCACCATCAAATCAAGAAAGAGCAGGAGGAGGGCATTGAGCTTTGATCAGTGATCGGCCGAGCGGTGATCTGGCCACTTTGGACTCTGATCAGACTCCTCCGGAACCGGAACACCAATCAAGATGTCTTTCTTTTGTATCCAATTGGGCCAAGCCCCGATCGGAGGACCCTTGGCCCATTTGGGAAATGTCGTTATGGCCCAGATCATTCCATTTGCCAAGTCCAATCACCCATCGACCAATCACTGATCAGTCCAAATGGATCATCCGATCGATCACTGATCAGTCCCAAATCGATAGATTGGCCAAATCCGCCACATTGATCATCTGATCAATCCCAATGTCTTATCCGATCGGATTATTCCCATACATTGTCTCCTCCGACTTCAAATCTCTTCCGATTCGCCTTCTTTTCCTCTCTTTCCTTTCACCATTTTGCCCTTATCAACTTCAATTTTTGGCATTTTTTCTTTTTGTCCCCGGTCCTTTGCCTTAATCACCATAGATCAATCCATCGTTGTCTTAATTGAACCCGAAACTTTTGCTTTCTCAAAAAATGTGATCCAAAAATCCGTAAAATTGTTCCTTCCTTATTGATGCCTTATCACTCATTCATTTTGCATTGATCAATTACTCCTTCATTCCCTGCCCGATCACTTAAAATGCATTTTTCTTCGCATTTTCCTCCAAATTTTGCATTGTTTCACTTTTTGACCTTTTTAATTTTTAAAAATATGGTCCAAGAAATATGTCCAAAATATTTGTTAAGGCTCAGGAGGAGGGGCGGAAATTGCTTACCAAGATTTTGGTCTTATGGATTCATTTAAGTTGCCTAATGACAAAACTGCGAATTTCGCTTCCGGATTTTGCCCTCAAAAGCCAATGTTCCTGATCTTATATCCAAGTGATGATTAGATCAGATCACTTTCGAGGGATAAGCCTTCCTGATCAGATCAACTTTAGAAAGTTCAATCGAACGGAAAATGTCCCAGCCTTTTTCGATGTTTGATCCAGTTCGAAACCGATCATTTTTCGCCGGTGATCCAACTCTTCCTGGTCATATTAGGATCAGATCACTACGAAATCCGCTTCATCAGAGCGCATAGGGGAACGGAGACTTCTTGTTCTTATACAAGATTGGCATCTTCTTCTTTGGCTGGTCTTGATCCTTCCGTCCTCACAAGTATGCCGCCGGTTTAACCACCAGCACCGGTTCCGCGTGTCCCCTTCCGCTTGCATCTGCCGCGTCGCCCCCCGTCCGCGGCGGCACCCGGACCAGGTCCCCCAGGGCCATTGATCGGTGGTGTTCCGCCGGCGTGTGCCGGACAATGGCCAACTCGCCGCGTCGCTGCGCGGTGGTGACCGCTTCGATTGCCGCCGCTGACGACGATGCCGCGCCGCCGCTCGCGTTGGGATTCGGCGAGTGGGAAGAGGTTGGTTGCACTCGATCTCCTCGATTCTGCTGCTGGTGCTGATCACCGATGCCATTTTCTGCGTCGTTGGGCTGCTCGCAACGCGTGATCAGCCCGGCCAAAAGCATCAGCAAGAAGAAGCCGATTCCGGTGCCTAAAAATCGGACCAAAAATGCGAAAAATCCGTTTTTGGGGGCCAAATTTAGCAAAATTCGACCCCAAAAATGTAAACTTACAGATGACAGTGAAGAACAGTGTGCGCAGCCATTCCGGATGTGCCGGGGGTCCGGCGACGGCACCTGCGCTGGCATTGGCGGATGCCGTCGTATCCGGCATCCCCGTTGTGGACGTTGTGGTCACATCCTCAGCTGTGGTTTCGGTCGTCCCCTGCTGTTTCTGATCGGCCTCTGCAGTGCTTGGTCCTTTGGTGCCACCGATCGGAACTAAGGAAATTTTGTCTGTACGTTGATTATCAAATCAAAATTTTTTGGCATATTGAAGATTTGGACCCTTTTTCAAATTCGAAAACCATTTATGGCTGCAAATGTGGAATATGGCCCACAACCCATGAATGCACCTTCCCCAGCCTCCTCCTCCTCGACATCCTCCCGCTCCTCCTCCGCAGGCGTCCTTCTGCTGTTGGCATTGGCACCCGATTCCGGATCAGTTACTGCTTGCTGATCTCGTTGTTGTTGTTGCTGGCGGTTGATCGGTCTGATCGGCGCCATCACTTCCTGCTTCGGCTCCGAATTATCTACAATTTTGGTTTCTTATTTTTATGAAAAATTGCGCGTTTTGTGAGAGTTCTAAATCCTCATTCGACCCATATAAAGCCTTGATTTTCAAGGGCCTTTAGAATTGGATTTTCGACCTTTCCAAACCACTAAATCCTTTAAAAAAAGCTTAAATTTTGTGGTTTCTGATCCCATTTTCCCACTTTTTCGACCTTCTTCCTCTTCCTTCATGGTCGTCCTCCTTGTGGTGCTTGTACTGCTCCAACTTGTCGTCGTCGTCATCTTCATGGTTGTGCTGCTGTTGTTGGTTCTGTTGGGCAGCTGTCCCTCTCTGGCCAACTCTCNGTTCGATTCCGGATTTTACCGATGCGATAACGTAGCTTACATGTTAGACCACTGAAGCCACTTAACATTGTACCTTGGTTTAATCTCGCTATACCCTTAGAAACCAGTAAAATGGCCCAAAAAATTGATTTCCCGCGAGGGGAATCGAACCTCCACCCTCTTTCTCCGCCAGCAGACTATGACATTAGGCCACTTGGCCCTTCCAGAATTTTGATAGGATGGTCCTTTCTGGAAAACTGGTTTTCGCCGGATTTCTATTCTAGGTTCATAGTGAAAAATCCGAATAAAAATGGGTACTCAAACTCACTTGACCACTGGAGCAAAGGCCGTGGCCAAAGGCAATGTACACACTGAAAAACAAGTGTAGATCGAAAGGGATGATCCGAAGGGTTCTTCTGCCCACCTCCAATGATCAGGATGATCATATTGCTGTTGTTGTTGACAAGATCCCTTTTCATTGTACACAACTTGGCCCTTTCTCTTACTTTATGTGCCTATTCGCCTCTTGTTGTGTGTTTTCTTTTTGGAACTGCCAAAATGAAGGGGGGCCTCCTTCCTTGGCCCACCTTGCTCCCCTCATTTTACTCTTTATCCCTTCAAAAACTTGGGATACCACCAGCAAACAAATGGTTGCCGAGTGACGAAGGAGGAGGAGAAAATAATGGAGAAGCAGGAGCTTTGTTGTCCTCGAAAATTTTACTGCTGTGGATGTGGATTGTCGTTCCGGAGAAAACCACAAAATTATTCATTTATTTTCCATTTTTGACTTGAAAACAAAAAAATGGGGAAGGGAATGGATTTATTGATTGATTGACAGTGATCAGGGAGGATTTCAAGATTGATTAGATGATAGAGAGTGGCTTCTGGGGTACATTTCATGGTTTCACAGCTGAATGATTGCTAATTGGATTGATGAAGAAAGAAGAAGTACACGTTTTTTTAGAGGGAATTTTGGCGAAATGGGTTCACAAATCAAGGGGGTGGGAAATGCAAAGTGCATAATATTATTTATTATGTGTAAATAATCCCGGAAAAAATAACCGAATGGAAATGACTAATAAAATAACAAAAAATATTATCCATCAATTTCAACGAATTTTGGGTTTTATTAATGGTGGGGAAGAGAAACACAAGGATTAACGGAGAATGATCAAATAATTTGGTAGTAAGAATGAATGGGTTTCAGGTTTCAGCTCATTTTGTGGGATAAATATTCAGGGGACAAATTCACAACATTGATCAAGTGTATTACGGTATATTGCATACGGAATAGAGCCCCGTACCAAATGCGCATCACGAAGATTGGTACTCTGCACTGGTGGACGAGGAGGAAGAGGAGGCCACAGATGATTTCCTTGCGATTGTGGCCGAATTTTCCGCAAGTACCTATTGAAAAATTGGCAAAATTCTTTGAAAATCTGAAAAAAAAAATGTTGGCAATGTGGTAAATGCAAAAATACTACTCAATAAATTTGATGATCATAAATAAAAATTTAGGACAAAACCATTAAATTCGTGGGTTATCGGTTCTAGGAAAAATTAACAAATTTAGAATACTGAAAAGAGAGTAGTGGGTGTAAATTCGAATTTAAAAAAAATTTTAGCCATCGAAACTTCGAAAACCCAATTTTCACTTCGTCGATGATTCCGATGGGATCCCGGCGAGTCTGCTGGACCCGTGTGGACATGTTGTGGCCAAATCCGCCCGGAACCGTTGAATATGTGCAGACACCGACGCCATGGGAACTGATCGTGCTGGTGGAGGTGACCATTTGGGAAGGGACCGGGAAGAGCGAGTCCAGCTGGGCCGACAGACCTTGACTGATCACTGAAAATGGCAAAAAAACAAGTGAAATTTTGTTAAGTGAATAAAACATTCGGCGATAAGTAAAATTCGAAAAAATTAACAAACTAAAAATCCCGTTAAAATTTATAAATCAGGCAAGATCCGAAAGTTAAAGTCTGAAAACCACAAAATAACTACCATAATACGACGAAATCGGATCAACATGTTCGATTAGAATTTCATAAAGATAAGTAAATGGGTTTTCTGTTTACCAGTAGAGTTTGTTGAAGTGCCTTGCTGTCCCGCACTTGTTGAGTTTGGGATGGGGGACGCGGGCGGTGCCTTCCGGTCTGCCGGGTTCAATTCCTGGATGCGCAATGGGTCATCGGAAGAGCCAATTTGGCGAGAGGACGAGTTCGGTCTGAAAATTTTAATTTTCTATATTTTTTTCGAGGGTTAATAAGGGGGGAAATGACATTGTGAACAAGGGGTCGGCCGAATTATGTTGCATTCGAACAAAAATGTGAACTCGCGAATTGTCGGCGCGTTGGTTGTTATCATAGCCATCGACGAGATAGGAGCGGGTGATGCCCTCCGCTCCACTGTACGCGAATTCGGTTAAATTGAGGATCACAAAGCCCAGCTTCTCGGGACTTCGACCTGCTCGGTCCTCCTTAAATCAAAAATTTGTTTGGATTGATCAAAAAAATGGGTTTTTTCACCTTTCTCAGGGAGATTTTCAGACGACAATCCTGAAAAATTATTTAAAAAATGATCAATTATTTCATTCCAATGACAATTACCTCCAACACTCCTGTCTGTTTTGAATCAAATGGAATGCAACAGCTGAACTTGAATGGCTGCGGATTCTTTTCCGCCTGCACCAGGTATCCGTCTTCGTTGATGTATTCTCGGACCTTAATTTCATTTTTGATCTGCTTTTTAGCTTCAAAATTCAATTGTATAAGACTTCAATTTCGTTAAATTCATATTTTAAAGACCAAAGCTTTTCTTTTTCCAACCTCAAATTTCATCATTTTTACCTCTTCCTCCTCTTGTCTACTGTCCTCCTCTTCATATTCAATCAAGGCATGCTCTGCTTCTTGTCCTTGTGTCGATCCCGATCCTGTGCCCATTCCCGTGCAATTTTCATCCAGTGAATGCCTTCTTTCTCGAAAATGAGTCGGCTCTTCGGTTCCAAATCCAGTGACACTGTGTCTGAAAATCGACAAAAAAAATATTTTAAAAATCTAAAATTTGCAATTTTCCAACCTGTGAACTCCGTTGGAAGGGCACTGGAGGTGGTCCATTGTCCTTGCTCGGATTTGTTCAAATCCCGCCATTTGGTATTGGGAGGACGGAGACGGACTCATGCTCATGAAGTCGACTTCGTGGGAGCAAACCGGCCTGTGCAGAGTGACGGCGCCAAAGGACCCACAATCCAAGAGACGGACCTGGCAAAGGAATTTTGTGAAAATTTGTTTAGGATTTTTGGGTTTCGTATTTTGAATGGTTCTAAAAAATTAAATTCTATAAAAAAATTTAGAGGGCGTAGACAAGAGAACATCCCTGTTCGAAAATAAACTTTTTTTAGACCGAAAGTCGAAAAGCGGGCTTTACAAAAAAAAGATATTTTAATTGGATTTAGCAGTCTAAAAACCATCGAATTAAGTGTGGAATTATGAAAATGGATCTAAAAAATCGATCCAAAATACCCAAATTAGAAAAAGTAAAATGTCGGATTTACTTTTGCAAAAATGACAGCATTCAGAAGCGGCACATCTGTCAGCTTTGTCACTGTGAGTTCGACGGAGAACTTGATCTTCTTCTTGCGGAAAAGCGAAGACATTTCTGATTCTTGCGGAGTAAAATGAATAAACAAGGCCAAATATTGTATTTAATGTATGATCGTGGGATTAAGCTGAAAAGGGGGAAAAGAATCATTTTTATTATGGTTGACAAAGTGAATCATCCAAAATTCTCTTTCGTTTCATTTCCAAAAAAATGATTAAAATTTGGAGGAATTCAGGTGGAATTTGTGAAAACTGAAAATGATTGATCATCCACCCACATTTCCCGCAATTCATCGCTTAAAATAATCTGTCAAAGCTAAAACCAAATTCCAAATTTCTGTTTGCACAATCTTTCGATTAATTGTTCACTGTCACTGCAAAATGCAAAAGCAAACAAATCAACAAAATTTGGCTTCATCTTTCATGCACGCGCACACGTGCAATTCTTTGCGAAATTTTAGCGGGACATTAACGGGACATTAGAGTACTGTACCGCTGTTATGTTTTGACGGACTCGGTCGTTTGAGTCCCCACGATTGAGTCCCCAGGGTGGAAAAATGATTATAACTTTTTTCAGGCAAAACCTAGAAAAACGATTTTGGTGTCAAAAGATAGGCCTAAATGTCTGCTATCAAATTGCAAAAGAGATCATTTGAAATGGCCAAGTGCCAAAAAAGTTATGGCCATATTAAGCCATAAAATCGTGTTTTAGGCCAAAGATCTGGCCATAACTTTTTTTCGACTTGGCCAAATCGGAAAGTTCCTCTTGCAAATTTATAGCAGACATTTAGGCCTATCTTTTGACACCAAAATCGTTTCTCTAGGTTTTGCCTGAGAAAAGTTACAATCATTTTTCCACCCTGGGGACTCAATCGTGGGGACTCAAACGACCCTCACCGATGTTTTGAAGAGTCAGAGTCCCTATTTGAGGTGTTGAAAAACCAGCGAGACTCAAAAACTCACGGTTTCGAATTTCGAATGTCGGTACTCAAAAACTCAAAATGTCCCTCTTTTAGTGAGCCTGATTTTATTTTTACCCATCCGCGAACCGTCTCTGTCACAGAATTTTGTGTTATGAACATTGTACAATTTCAATAAAAGATTAATTTTTTTTAATGCAGAAAATGGCTTCCCAATCTGCTGTTCAACCTCTTGTAAGAGCCGCAGGACTGTTGATTTATCGGAATTAACGCCCGGTTTAACTTATAGACGATGAGGTCCGTAGGATGCTTGGCATGGTGACCTGAGGTGGGTTTCCAATCTTCAAAAGTACTTTTTTAACAAAAATGTTTGGAAATTCAACGGTTTTTAAATTTTAAGGTCATGTGGATCCGGGGGAGGACGATTGGGCGACGGCGCTGCGAGAAGTTCGGGAGGAATCCGGAATCGACGCCGACAAACAACTCAACGTGCACCGGGACTTCAAACACGAGATGTTCTACACAACAAAAGCGAACCCAAAGTATCCGGAGCAGCGGAAAATGGTGAAAATCCTTTAAAATCAATGAAAATCCTTAAAATTTTTGTTGTTTAAGGTGACTTATTGGTTGGCAGAGGCAAAGGACCCCGAGTTGAAGGTTCAACTGTCCGAGGAGCACAAAGACTGGAGGTGGGCCCAGCTGAACAACGCCCAGGAATTGGCCAAATTTGAGGACATGCAGAAGTTGTTGATGAAGGCTGAGGAATATTTGGCGGGAAAAGCGCGGAATTAAAATGATTTTCATCGTTTTTTAATTTTTGTGATTATAAATCGGGTAAATTGATTGATTTTTTGGTTTTTCTTTAGATTTTTCTGTTTTAATCAATATTATATTTTTATCTTTTATTTGGTCATTTTGCTTAATTTCGAATTTTTAAGTTTCAAGCTTCCATCCAAATGGCGAATGAAAAAGAATCTGCTGAAACTGATGTGTCGGCGACCGAGGCAGTTCAGGAAGATGCAAATGTAAAATTTTCTTCTTCAAAAATTTCGTTTCAAATCTTCCTTTTTCGAATTTTTTAGATTGAGGAAGAGAAAATGCATTAAAATGCACCAAAAATACCTAAAATTCGATTCCCTTTGGGTTCGATGGGAATTTTTAAGCCCAAAATCAAAATTATAAGGCCAAAAATTTATAAATTTAAAGAAGCGACAACCACCCGACAGCACAGAAAAAACAGAGAAGCAAGAGGAAGTGGCATTCAAAAAGCCGAAATTGGTCCGGGATACTGCTCCGCAACCGAAGGGTATTTTTGGCTCATAGAAAATTTCAGGATTTTTCAAGCCAATGTTCAGGTCTAAAATACGAGGATGTCTACCTCAAAGCGATCCCACGGGCGGCCCAATACGAAAAATCATTCATGCACCGAAATGTTATAACCCATGTGGTGGTCACAGAGTAATGTTGAAAAATTGAAAAAATAATAATTTAAACCCCAAATTTTAGGAATGACTTCATCATAACGGCGAGCGAGGATGGCCATTTGAAGTTTTGGAAGAAAAAGCACAACGAGGGCATTGAGTTTGTGAAGCACTTCCGCTGCCATTTGAGTGAGTCAATCAATCTCATAAGTTTTACATTCATTTAAAAAAAAAATTTTTAAGAGGAATTTTCGGACATTGCGATAAATTGCAACAGCGGATTGATGGCAACATGCTGCACCCATGACAAATCGGCTAAAGTATTCGATGTGCTGAACTTTGACATGATTGTGAGTTGATCCTTTCTGATATTAAAATTATTTATTTTTGTTTTTCGTTTTTATGTTTTTTTAAAATTATTAATTATCCGACTTCTTCCTTTGCAGAACATGTTCAAGTTGGAGTTCAGCCCTCGCCGGTTGTGTTTTGTCCACCAGGGTTCGGATCTTGTGAATGCCCTGGCGGTCTCTGATGCCAATTCGGGCCGGATCCATGTGCTTGATGCCAATGGGGGCAACCAGCCCATCCACTGCTTCGACTCGCTCCACCAACGACCCGTCACCGTGATGCAGTACTCGCCGGTGTACGACGTGGCCATTTCCATGGACGAGATGGGCATGGCCGAGTACTGGTCGGGCGCCAAAAACGCATTCGAATTCCCCAAATCGGTGAAGTTCGAGTACAAAACGGACACGGATCTGTACGAGTTTTGCAAGGTGATTGATCCAAAAATTTGATGATTTTTATCGAATTTGTTGCCATTTTTAGATCAAACAAATCGCAAAGTCGTTGGCCATCAGCCCGGACGGCAAAACTTTTGCGGTGTGGTGCTCCAATTCCTACATTTACATATTCGACCTGAGAACCGGCAAAATCATCAAAAAACTGGACGAGACTCTGCAACGGTACATCGAGCTGGGCAAGGAGACAAAGTGAGTTGAATTTGAATAAGGCAACTTTCCAAGATAAAAAAATGAATCCCTTTTTAATGAAATGTATAATAGAAGGAATTCTAGATTCTACGTCATATTCTAAATTTCTTTTAAATGATCAGATTTCAATTTTTTATTTATTACTATTTTTATCGATTCTTCTTGACCAATGAATTCAATATAATTTTTATGGGTTTTTTTAATCGGTGGATTTTAGATTTAAAATATTTATCCTTTGATCAAATTATTTTGTTTGGCATTTTTCAGAGGCAACGGACTGCCCACGATGGAATGGAATCGACGGGTGGCCCTGGAAAAGGAGATGAGCCGGGACCAGGGGGCGTTGCGGTTTATCAGGATGGTCTACGACTACTCCAGCAACTTCCTCATCTATCCAACTCCCCTCGGCATAACTGTACCTTAAATGCCAAAAAATGAAAATTTTGGAAATTTTCAAACTTTTAGGTTTACAATTTGGTCACCGACAAAATTGTACGGCAAATTGGCACCGGCGAGAATTTGCGCTTCATCGGAGTGGCATTATGCAGAGCAGTGCCGAGTGTGACGGTATTTTGGTCGAATAAAATCATAGAAAAATAAAAATTACGGATTAGCGGATTAGAACTTTGGGGTTTTCAGGAAAAATTGCAAGGAGCCGCCACAACTGTACACATTGAAGCTGCAGACAATCCAAACCTGCGCATCAACGAGCCCGACCCAATGCTGGTGGGTTCGAGGAAAATTTTTGTATCAAAAAATTTTAATTTAAGGTCACGTGTGCTCATCGTAAAAATCGTAAAATTTGGAGTTTTTGATTTTATTCTGAAATTATAATTTTTTAAATCTCACAGGCTTTTACTTGTTTACAAATGTCGAACCGTATGCAGAAGAAGCAGATGGGTCGGCCCACAGCAGAGATGTTTACAACGAGAAACCGTTGAAGGGGGACATGATCACGGCGGTGGAGGAGGAGGCGCCCCAATCCAAACTGTGCAACAGGTGGGCATCGAATTATTGATTGATCGGGATTTTATCGATTGATCATTCGGGAATTTATTGATTGATCATTCAATTTCAGGGCCGTCATCTACACAACCTACGGCGACATCCATATTGATCTGTACCCGGACAAAACGCCCAAAACGGTGGAAAACTTTTGCACCCATGCCCGGAGGGGCTATTACAATGGGCACGCATTCCATCGGGTGATCAAATCGTTCATGATCCAGGCAAGCATTGTCATTTTTACTGTAGATTTTGATCACTTTTGGCCAATTTTCAGACTGGCGACCCAACTGCGCGAGGCACCGGTGGACAGTCCATCTGGGGCGAGGACTTTGAGGACGAATTTCACCCCCAACTGCGGCATGATAAGGCAAGTTTCTCAAATTTTGGGGTTTTGTGGGAAAGATCACTTTTATAAAATTATTTTTTTTATGAAAATCGGACTACACTTTTTTCCCAATTTATAGGCCTTCCGCGTTTCCATGGCCAATGCAGGCCCGAACACGAATGGTTCCCAATTCTTCATCACGGTTTGCCCTGCGGAATGGCTGGACGGGAAGAACACGATATTCGGGGAGGTATGGAGTGTACCTTGCGATTTGTTAAGAGAAAACTTACAGTATAAAAGTGACAACAATTCTTTTTAATTCTTACTTTCTAGGTGGTGGAAGGCTTCAACGTGGTCCAGAAAATCAATCAGGTAGGAGGTTTATAAAATTTATAAGACCATTTTATGGTAAGACTCAATTTTGCTTTAAGGTGCCAACCTACGAGAAGAGTGGCAGACCCCGGGACGAGATCTCGATTATTTCGATATCCTTGAAAAATACTTGAAAACCTTGTACTAGTACATTTACTTTTCAAAATTGGCAAAAATTTCTCATTTTTCGTTTTATGAATTTTGCAAAACTTCCAGTTTTTGTTATAAATTTCTTTTCAATTTTACCCGAAAAATAAACAAATTTTTAAAATTCCGAAGCAACATGGACATCAGGGATCTTAAAGCGGATGAGCTGTTGAGGTGGAATTTGGTACGAAATTTTCACTTTTTTCCTTTTTTAAGATGTGGGATTGATCCGCAAATGGTGTTAGCACTGCAGCTCAGGAGGACATTGGCCCAGTTGGACGAAGGAGACGAAGAAGTTGAGCCGATGACTTCTGTTGAAGGGTGAGTAACAACAAAAACTTTGTTGCGGATTATCTAGGATTTGGGGGGATTTGTTGGGATTTTTACTGACAATGGTCATTTTTCCCGATATTCTTTTTTGCTTTGATATTTTCAGCTCTTTCCCTTCGGTTTTCAATGGAAATGCCTCCTCCATTTTCACCGACAGTTTGAACGAAATTCGCCGCTTCGCTCGACTTGCCTCCTGCTGTTGCGCATTTTTCCACGGATTCGACTGTGAGAATCGAAATTTTTTTTTATTTAATCCCTTTGAATTTTGGTAATATTTTGCATAATTTCCCTGAATTTGGCCCCATTTTTTCCAGCAATTGACCCTTTGGCCATGGACGCCCTTGAGCGGAGGCTGGTTGACAAGTTGGACCTGATGTGTGAACAGTTGCAGCTGCTGGGCAACCGGCTGAAGCGGGGACAACCCATCGCTTTCAAAGTCCGTAAAAATTCGAAATTTTGAAGGAATCATGAACAAATTTTAAGAAAAAGTGGGGAAATTAATTTTTTACGTTTATTGAAGATGGAAATATATAAAAAAAATTTCCAAAAAAATTGATCTATATAGGAAAAATTTATGATAAAATTTAAGGGATATGACCTGAAGTTAAGGACAAAAAATTTTTCAGAACCCGGTGCATCAGGTATTTCACATGCATGTGCTGCCGGTGTCTGATCTGTTCGACTTCTACCACTTGCGAGTGATCAGACCGTGCCAAATGATAGCCGAGAAGTACTGTGAGGAAACGGAGAGGAGAGAGAAGAAGACGAAGGATAAAGAGGAGCAGAGAGAAAGGAACAAGAGGAAGCAGAAGGATGAGAGAGAAGAGGAGGAAGGACGACGAAGGGATGAGGAAGAAGATGAAGAAAAAGAAAGACACCAGCAGGAAAAGAAAGAAAGGAACAAAAGGAAGCAGGAGGATGAGAGAGGAGAGAATGATGAAGATGTTCCAGTTCGGCGGAAGAGGTCAAATCGGGGGAGGAAGAGGAAGGTGGCACAGAAGGAAATGGGCGGATCCTGATCACTGATCACAATTTGCTGATCATTTTTTGTACTTTTTGATCCAATTTTGGGTGTAAATTGCACAAAAACACGAAGAAATTTTGCGTAAATTGATGGAGTGTGGCAAAGATGTGCGATTGGTACATATAAAAGAATGGAGAAAGAAGGGCTTCATCGAATCAAATTAAATAAAATCACATACACGGGGAAAACCCTCCCTATTCAAAGAAAATGAACTTGTGGATTGAGGATTAGAGAGACCAAAAAATTATGTAAAAGATACATTACCGGAGAATGGTGATACTGTATTTTCGGGGGGGGGGGGGTGGAGTACGGGTACGGTATCCATGGGTGATAGAAGAGTGTGCCTACTGGGTTAATGATGTTAGGTTAGGGTAGAGTGCACACTACACAGTATTATCCCTGTAGTGATGAGGACACCGTGGATACCGTACCGTCGGGGGCCAATGACATAGGTTGACTACGGTATCCTTGAAGGGATACTGTAGCGAGGACAGGGGATGAGATGCACGACAGATCAATGATAAAATTGCGAATTTTCGGGGCGATTTTCAGGTTTTCACCGCCGCCACAGCAGTCGTCGTCTGTGGCGGCGGCGGTTGTACCGCGGGGACCTCCTCGCCGCCGGCCCCGTTCATGTCCATGGTCAGGGCCTAATAGGGAAAAAGAAATTTGCAAAATTTTCTTCGAACCCTCCGGAAAATTTTTTTCTGTACCTGCACTATCCAAGGATCATTCTTGGAGCCCTGTTTGAACTCGTCCCGGGTCAGCTTTCCATCAAAGTTCTGCAAGAATATTTTAATTTTTTTATTGCCCAAACTTAACTTCAGGATTTTATCAGGCCCTAGCCCCCTCAAAAAACTCTGTTTTATGTCCAAAGGTTTACAAGAAAAAAATGGATTTTGCAGCCTATCAGCGGCCTGAGCGGCCTGAATTGTTCAAAATTTTCCTGAATTTTCCTCTGAAAATCAATTTTTTAAGGATCTTAATTCATTATTTACGATTTTTTGGATGGAATTTTCATTTTCAAGCCAATTCGAAATTTTCGCAGACCAGGTCCATATTGGCGAAGATCTTCTCCACCCGCTTCTGCGGCGTGTCCTCGTCCTTGGGCAGCTCCAACATGTTGCCGATCATCGAGTAGATGGCGTCCACAATCTGGCCAGATCAGTGGGGGCAATTGGGCCAAATTTGGCCACAAAACCCACATTGGCCATCTCCTCCTTGGTGATGAACCCTGAACAAGTTTGATCAGGATTAGATTGATCAGATGAATGTGAAAGTGATTGGTACTCACCGTCCTTGTCCACGTCGTACAGCGAGAAGGCCCCTGAAATGGGGGGGGGGGGGGGGCGAATTTTAGGCATTTGGGCACCAAATGGGGCATTTGTCCAAATTTGGTCCCCCCGTATGAGGATCGATCTAATTTTTGTTTGCTGATTGTGAACACGATAATGGCATGAATTTTGGTGTATGTGTTGTAGCCGATTCTGCATCGGTGAACCAAACCTTTGCCAAACATGGGGGTCAAATGGTTTGAAACCCAAAACCAAATGTCCAAACCGTTTGTTTGGGGGTCTACAACCTATTCTGAAAGTTTCAATAAAAATTGTTCATCCGAACATGGTCAAAACATCAAATGTAAGTTTTTATCGATGTTTTGATGTTCGGATGATGTTTTGACCATGTTCAGGTGAACAATTTTTGTTGAAACTTTCAGAATATGTTGTAGACCCCCAAACAAACGGTTTGGACATTTGGTTTTGGGTTTCAAACCATTTTACCCCCATGTTTGGCAATGTTCGGTTCACCGATGCAGAATCGGCTGAAATGCAGAATCGGCTACAACATATGTATCAACACCCAAGCTGTACCTTCTATGTCCAGGAAAAAAGTGACCCAAAATGGACAGGTACCCCTAAGCCGACTGGTCCCAGATACCAATTTGACCCTAAGCCGACTGGTCCAGATACCAAAAAAACATCTGCTGGACAAGGTTAGCCCTGATCTGGTCAGGGGAAGCCCCCAATGGCATTGTGCCGAAATTGGCCAAATTATCCAACGGGGCGAGGAGGGGCCCATCGGGCCTCGTCCTACAAGAACTTAACAAAAATTGTAAGTCCCTTAATTGATCTGATCGGTTCGGGAGTGATCAAAGTCCCCTGGGATTAGGGAAAACCGATTTGATCATTTCCCCTCCCCGTCAAACTCACAGTCCAACTTTTCGTCGAGCGTGCCTCGGGATGTGATGGAGAGGGCGGCGATGAACTCCTTGAAGGAGATGTGTCCGTCCTGAACACTTTTGATCACTCTCTGATCACTTTTGCTGATCAATGATCACCCACCCGGTTGTCGTCGAACACATTGAACACAAAGGCGGCAAACTTGGACGGATCGCCGTTGGGGAAGAATTGTCTGTAGATGTTCTGGAACTCGTCCAGCTTCAGCTCGCCGCTGGGACAGTCGCGCACAAAGTCCTTTGAGGGGAGAGGCAGTGATTAGATCCCGATATTCCAGGTCCTTTGATCACCCTATCCCTCTAGCAATCACTCTTCTGATCAATCTTCCCTGACCCATTGATTAGGTATTTTGCCTCTCCAATCGCCCTGATCATTCTATTTTCTCGTAATATCACCCTCTGTGATCAATCTCGCTCCTCCGATCATTTTGATCCTTCCCTTCCCTATCACCCTCTGCTGATCAGTCTTGTCAATTCTGATCACTTTGGTCGTTCTCTATCGCTCTATCCGATCAGCTTTGATCAGTACGTGGATCCCTGGTCAAATCTCTGATTGATCACCCCTTATCAGTCTCCACCCTCAGACTGCCTTGATCGTTCTTCCTCTCATCCCCGATCAGTTTACCCTTTCCTTTCGACCACTTCTCTTCCACCAACCCTTGATCAGTCACTAATATAACCTGTGATCACCTCTCCGATCACCTCCGTTTTCTTCCTTAACATCCCATGTTCCTCTGATCAGCTTGGTCGTTCTCTTCCCAATCGCCACTGATCATTTTTGCCCTTGCCTTACTGATCAGTGATCACCCGTAATCTGTTCCTAGATCACCGCCCCAATCCTGGGTTCATCTCTCCGTTCAATTCTCGATTTTCTTCCTGATCACCCTCTGTTTCTCCGATCGCTTAGATCACTCTGTTTGCCCTTATCAATCTCGCCTCTCCGATCACTTTTCACTATCACCCTGATCAGTTCCCCCTCTCTCTCACCTTGTACCACTTCCTCAGCTCCTTCCGGCTGAAATATGTCCTCTGCTCCAGTTCCGTCAGCTCCTCCGGGGTCAGCTTCTTGTTCGCTTTCTTCCGCTTGGCCCCTTTGGTCGCTTTCTTTTTGGTCGCCACCGCCGTCTCAGTCGCCGGTCCCTTCCCGCCACTCGCCGGCTCCCCTCTGTCGCCGGCGCCATCCGCGAGTCCATCAGTCGCTGGCCGCGTGTCGCCGACGTTGTTGGCGGCCTTGTCGCCGGTGGCGCCGGATGTCCTCCGATTCCGGGCGAATTTGCTGTTATTTTTGCCCATTTTTTGCTGAAAATTGGATCACATGATTCGGAGAACACGTAGCTCAGTGGGTAGAGATGCGGTTCCGATTTTTTGATGGGGAGGAGGTCGCGTGTTCGGGATTGAAAAAAAATAAAATTGCGGCTATTAGCAAGAGATCAATATGATGTTGAGAATCCGTATCTTTGTGGGAGGGGAGAGTGTGGCTCAATGGAAGGCGAATTCTGGGAGATAGATCTGCGGTTCAATTCCGGCGGGTGCTCAATGGGTTTGGCCTTCCTATATTGGTGATTTTGATCATCCTCTGATCACATCATTCCGTCGGAGGATAATCGATCACGACAAACGGTCTTTGGGGAAGGGAAAGCGTGGCGCAGTGGAGATCGGATTCGTATCGGCAGATCCCCGGTTCAATTCCTCTGGTGGGTAGGGTAGCCCAGGGATTTGGCCCTATGTTGGTAATTTGGATCATTCCGAACACGTTCTTCCAGAGGATAGCCGATGATGACAAACATCGGTGACGGCACTTTCTGCCGGTGCCAAAATGGCCACACTTTTTGAAAATTAAGGGGCTGATTGATGGGGAAAACGGAAAACACCCAGGGGCACGCAAGGGCACAAAGTGCCAGCCCCCGGGGGGAACGGAGGGAAGGAACTCGTGTTGCGCGAGACAAAACGAAACAAAAGAGCCAAATTGGGGGGAATTTACGAAAAAATGGCAAATTAGAGGGCATCGATGGCGTAAAATTTCTAAGAAAATGCCATGAAAATATAGGAAAAAATGACCAAATTGAAAAGACGATCACTGATCGGGATCGATCAGTGCGCAGTCAAAATTTGGGGGAAAAGTGCAACTCATATGATTACGGGGAATGGGGATGATGATGAGTTATCGAGTGATGAGAGTGATGACGACGACGGCGGAGGCGAAGGGTTGAAGAGGAAGGACAAACAAAGGGAAAGAAAGGGCAAAACGGAGGGGGACGAAGGGGATAATGATAAGGGTGATAAGGGCCAAATTTGGCCAAATTGGATGTTTTTATGTTTTGGAAGGGGATAATGATAAGGGTGATAAGGGCCAAATTTGGCCAAATTGGATGTTTTTATGTTTTGGAAGGGGATAATGATAAGGGTGATAAAGGGCCAAATTTGGCCAAATTGGATGTTTTTATGTTTTGGGCCAAAAGTCATCATTTTCCCCCTTATCCGATCAGCATCGACCAATCTGCTGATCAACGATCACTTCCTTCTCCCTCCCCTTCCGATGTGATTATTTTTTGGGCAAAATCCATCAAAAAAGTGAAAAATAAAAAAAAACACACCATCATGCCCCTCCCCCGGATCATTGGGAATCGGATTATCAAACGGATGGATCGGAGAACTTTTATTGCCACCCTTTTTTGGCCCTGTCCCCACTTCCGACATCAAACAATCAGTCGTCATCTAGAGGAGGGGGGAACCCGTGGCTCAGTGGTTAAAAACTAAAGGTCCAAGTTCGAATCCTCTGTGGCTCGAGTCCTGTGCTCGGCTTTGGATCATTGATTCGGAACGGCTGAGTTCACAGCCATAGAGTTTTGGATCCAAAAAGACAAAAAATCGAGCTAATTCCCCCTTTTTTTTGGGGGGGGGGCACTCGTGGCTCAGTGGATATGCTATTCGACTTGATTCGAGCTCCTCGGTTCAACTTATTTTTGGTCCATGATCCCTATGAAAAGATCAGATTCTGATGTGGCCTAAGCGGTTTGGCTGGGAATGAACCATGAACTTATTGGAAGAGTGGCTAGAACTTCCGAAAGATGATTAACCCTACCATGAGTCACAAAAGACGTCAATAAAATGGAATTTGGCCAAATCGGAACGGATAATGAGTGCGGAAGCACCCGGAAGCTGTTAGGGACAAAGACAAAGGACAAAGGTGTTTGGACGGAGCGCCAAAGAAGACAAAGGCAAGGAGAGAGAGAGACTTTTTGAAGGAGAGAGAGAGAGAGAACCAAGGAGGACAAGGCAAAACCGGCAATTAATTGGGGGACCGGGGGGGGGNGGGGGGGAAGAGGGGAATCGATGGCCGGGGGAAGGGACCGGACTTTGGCACTTTTTGTTTTGTTGTGCCACCCCACTTTTCACGCTTCTTCGGAGGCGCAAAATTGGAAGAGTCCCCTCGGGGGATGAGGGACTTCTCTTCGGCTGCCTAATCCCCCCGCCCCTCGGACGTAATCCGCGCACTCGCGAGACTCTCGAGAGAGAGAGAGAGGAGAAGGCCATTTCCTGACAACTGCGGATTACGGGGATACCCGTGGCCCATGGCTTAAAAGGGCTTCTCATTGGCCCCCGAGACGACGTCGGCTATGGAGGGGCCAAACGGAGGGGGGATTAAGTCCGAAGTGCCGGGATCGGGATCAAACTTTTTGAGAAAGTTCCGTGGAATATTCGGCATTTTCTAGGCATTTCGGTAGTTTGGGGAACTTCAATGCCAAGGATGGCTTTTCGACCCTTTCCGGCTAATTAAGGGGTGGCCGAAACACCAGGAAACTTGGCAAAAAGTCCATTAAAGATTGCTGAGAAATGCGCAGCCGGTGGCTCAATGGTTAAGAGCATCGGAAAGGAGAAGAGTGGGTTCAAATCTCGCCAGGCAGCTGACTTTTTCCTCGTCTCTATTGTATCGAACCGCGTAAGCTTGAGGTCTCGGTCAAGTTTTGGATGAGACCAGCCAAACAATAAAACTTGTTTTTTCGATGTTTTATGATGTAAGAAGTCATCCTCATCATCATCGTCGCGTTTTTCGGATTGGCCAAACTTTTTTTAGGGGAAAGAGGGCAAATCATCACCCCTTGGGGCGCTCACACATGAAATCTGATCCATGGCAAATTGGAACGACGAGTGAACGCGAAAGGCCAAGTGTCATCGTGCGAAGAAAAAAAAAGTTTGGCCAAAAAAAGAGAGACGAAAGATCACGGAACTCAAATTTGGCAATTGGGTGGCCTATTGGGCCAATATTTTGGGGATTTGGGGAGCCATCCATTGGATTTTTGCGAATTAGAAAAAGGTCCAAAATCGGTGTCCTTGGGTGGCCAATATGTAGTTAAGTAAGATTCGGCATTTTGGCCAAAATTGGACTTCATACATTTCGGACCCAAAAACACCTCTTTTGGCCCATGTGTGGTCCAAAATATGGGCCAAAAATGGCCATCGGCGGGGGAAAAGACGAGATTTATGGACATCCAAAGGTGCCATTGGGGACCAAGATGTACCTTGGAAGGAGGAGGTTGTTGTTGTTGGCCAAGTCCAATCAAAAATGGGCACGCGAAAATGGCGAAATTAATAATAAATTTTGGCGGCGATGGCCTGGAGGCGTTTACGACCCCTCCGGAGGCGGCGACGGGGCCATCATCCATCATCCGCGGGGACCGGGGAGGGGACATGTCCCCGTCGACAGATGGGGGGCCAAAATGGCCAAAAATGGAGGGCAAAAAGCGCAAATTAAATTGGGACGGACGAATGAATGCATCCCATCCATCCATCCATTCATCCGGAAGGATGGGATGAAGGATGAAGCCTCCCCTTTTCCGTTCCCGAGCGACTTTTTGGCCTCGGGCGGTGGAGGATGGCCAAGGGGAAGGTGTCAGCACTAATCCGGCTCAAAGTGCCGCCGGCGGAAGAAGAAGAATCCCGTGGAAAATCGAAAATTGGCACCTTAAAGGGTCAGAAGGGCCAAAATTGTTCCTTTTTGTGGTTATTTTTAGGTCAAATTGGTGATTTTAGGGCAAAAATCGAAGCCTAAAAGACAGGAAGAAAATTGGGAAGAAGGGCCAAGCGAGACAGAAGTGCGCGGTGTCAAGTAAAAAAATTTTACGCGCCATTGGGGCGCAATTTTGGGGACAATGGCAAATTGTTAGATGTTGGGACGAAATTTAGTGTCTATCCGTCTGCAACAAAAGGTGAGGGACGCGGAAGGACTCCGCGGAAGGTGAGGAAGCGGTGATAGAAGAACGCAGGTAGGGGGGACCCGGTAGAGATCGGCGGATGAGGGATCAGGCCGGGATGAATTCTCGGGATGATCTCTCGGATCGGGATCCGGCCTTATGAATGAACGGCGTCTTATAATAAAAATTAAAAAAATTTTGGACTTTCCGTGTCGCAGGGGGAAAACGATGGATTCTCTAATTTGTGGGGACCTGCCGGTTCTATTCCGGCAGCGGACGGCGGTGAATTTTCATCAATTTAAAAAAAACGAAAAACAAAATTCGGAGAAGACGGGGAGGAGGCGAAGGGAGGGAACAGACGCGGGGGAAGGAAGGGATGGGGAACACGTGGACCCACTTCCGTCCCCCACAACCAGCCCCATCATCTTCGTCTCCGCTCGTCAAAACTCAAACCCACCCCCCCCCCCCCCCCCTGGACCTGTCAAACCCGCCCAAAATCCTGACCATTATTAGCATCGACTTTTCGCGATCAAAATTGCCTACATAGGTGCCCTCTTTCAGGTTACGAAATTCCGATTTTTGTGGTCCCAAAAGGCGAAATGTCCGGATTTTCATGGCCCCAGAACCAAAATGCCAACTTCTGGACAGGTCCATAGTTTGGGCACAACTTATTAGATGGCCCAACACTCTTAAATGCTGTCTTTTAGGTTAGGGAATTGGGGATCCCGGATTTTTTCGAACCAAAACCCGAAATTTGGCCCTCTTCCTGGCCTAAAAAGTGTGAATCCTCGGGTCCCCGGAGCTTTGTGATTGGGCCCAGCATCACTTTGGCTTCCCAAATATATGATGTCCCTCCTCTCCTTCTTCCTTCTCTCTGTCCTCCCCAATTTCATTTTCCCGCCGACTTTTGCTCCTCCTCCTTCTTCCCCGGTCTCCCCGGGTCCCATCACATTTTTATGGGAAACCAATTCCCCCGGGGGATCATCAAGTCCCGGGTCCGGGGACTTGCTGGCTAGCCGTGGCCCCTCCTCATCCAGCGGAATTTGTCGGCCGATGGCCAACCAAATTGTCGTTCTTAAGGGCCAAAAGTTCGCTAATGGGGACGGATCAACATCATCAGCTGTGAAGAAGCAGGAAAGGGGTCGCAGCAAGAATGTAGCCAAAATTGGCCAATTTCCTGGCACGTATGCTCATTTTGGCCATTCCTTTGGAGAACAAAATGAACATCGGCCTATTGTGTGCGCAATTTTTTGCAATCAAAAACTTTACCATCGATAGGGATAACAAAAGTACTAGTATCTGGAGGATTTTGGATAAGGTATTGGGTGCGCTTCCATCCTCTTAAGTAGTGTACGGTAATTTGGGAGGAAGAATCCTGCAGCATTTGGGGTACGGTACGTAAAGGCAGACAAAAGGGTACAGTACCCTAGCGGGATTCTCGTCTGTGCAATTCGGATATACTGTACAGCTGATCGAGACCCATCAGCGCCGGTGCCAGTGTGGTCAAGTGTCGAATCGATAAAGAAGCCGGTTCGATTCCCCACCGGATCCATGTCATTTTTGAAGGAATATGGGCATGGGGTTCAGATGTGCCCCGCCGTTTTTGTCTGTGATGTGATGGGTAAGGGAAGAAGAAAATGCAATTATTGCGGCCAATTCCCGGACAAAGGGAACGAGACGATAATTGGGAACCAAAATGTTTGGGTTTTGGAGAAAACCAACAGATGGAAGGGACAAAAACAAATTTTGAGGGCAAAGTTCACAGAGACCGATGCATAAAAATCGCAGAAAATTAAAAAAAGCAATCCAGCATTAGGGAAGAAAAAACAATTTTTACTTTCTACAAGTAATTTTTGTGGATTTTTTCTTTATTGAATGAAAATAATTTTCGAAAAGATAAAAGAGAAGAAGAAGGGTACCATTGGTGGTGATAATGAAGATATAAGATAAGAAGACAGTTCATAAGCAAAAGATGAATGAATGACCCCCGGGAATTTGGTCATGGAATAATTTTCCTCGACATGTGATTTAAAAAATAAAAGGGGAATTTCCATAATGTAAAATGGCAAACCAAATTTAAAATAAATTATCAATTTAAATTAGAAAAATTTTTCCTGTTTTTCTTTCCTTTTCTAATGCCATTTTATATTTTTAAAAAATTCTTAAAACATCATAAAAGAGCTCCGTGGATTTTTGGGGATTAAATACAAAAGGACAATCTTGAATTGGTGTTGGCTTTTGTAGAATTTCGAATGTCCAAGTGGAATTTTGGCCGATTTTAAAATAATTAATCTGATCAATTTCTCTCTCTTTCTCTCATCTTCACATTTTCCATCCGATCAGAATGATCAGGACAACGGCGCCTGCTGTCCATTGGCTTCGGCGTTTGCCGGAGTTCCGGCCGGCGGTGGAGATCGCGAGTTGCCAGCAATGCCCGCCAAATGGTCGATGGAGGTGGAGGCGGCCATCTTCGCCTGTCAAATTTCAAGATCCGCAATTTATAGATTTTGAAAAAAATTTTGAGCAAACGGCAGTCTATCAAAAATACCACATAATTTTTTATTTTATAAAATTTAGTGCCAATTCCACTCGAGTCCCGATTATCATGAAAAAATGAAATTTGATTATGCTAATAAAGAAATTCATCGGTAAATCGAATTGAACCGTAAAAATAAAGATGAGAGAAAAATATTTAAATTAAAAATAGGTAATTCTCATCGGGATTTCATTCGATGTGAGGAATATCCATCCTCCTACTCCCATCTCTCCCCCAACTAACATTGGTCACGGCGCTGCCCAGTTTGGTCTCGAACGACTTGAAGAAGGCCGAGTTGCGCAGGTCTTGCAGTTTGCTGGCCACGGTTTCCGCGGTGCCCGACACAACTTCACTCGTCTTCTGATAACTAAATTAAAAATTAAATCATCTTTTCCGGTAAAAACAACATGAATTTAGTCCTATACAAAATTGTATTTAAATAAAATTGTATTAAAATTTATTTAAAAAATGGCTATTTTCCAGACAATTTTTTAAGGATTTTTTCACAAAAATTCCCAACGTACGCCGGCGTCTCCTTGACGGTTTTCAGTCCCTGCGCCATCTCCGTGGTTATTTCGCTGAGCGGCGAAATGCCCAGTTTCCGTTTCAGCTGTGCCACGTGCTTCTGTCTGGCCCCGAGCAGTTGGCGCAGCGTTGCGATTTCGTTCTCAGTCTAAATGCAAAAATGATTAAATTGGCTTAGAGCCCAAACTCCAGGTCTTGAAAAATAAAATGGTCCATTTGATGGTCCCAAACTCAAAGTACCCGTTCTCAATATTAATTTTGTGTTCAAGGATATCAGCTAAAAAAGAAGGTCAAAACCGATATATCCAATTTTTGTCCAAGTTTTTAGTAAGCAGTCGATTCTCGGCGCATAGGGACATAAAAATGAACAATGAACATGCTTGATTTTTACGGTTCCGGATTGATTATGTATTTAAAATCAGATTCTAACTTATTATAAGATGAACTTCAATTTTCCCGGCTCATCAGTTTAATTTAACGATCAAATTAAAACCTTCTTCAGCTCTTCCAGCACAAGTTCCCTCTCGGCCTCTGACAAATCCGAGTTCACATTTGCATTCGAAGTCGGATCATCGGCTGCTGAAATGCAAAATTATTGAAAAAGAAAAATCCCTCACATAAATCTTTTTATTTTTTATTCAAAATTTCCCAGAAAACCTTCAATTCCGGCGGTGGCCATTTCCAATAAAATTCAATTTATTTTTGTTGTATTCAGATCTAAAAATAAAATTTTTATTATTTAACAATTACACGCTCAAAAAATTGATTTTTTGAAAAATGTGCAAACAAATTTAAGGGAGGAAATGATGTGAAAAATTTTAATAAATAAAACAGGAAATAGAAATATGGATGGAAGGAAAGGAATTGGAAGAGATGCGATGGAGGAGGAAGAACATTGGGTTTATTAGAATAGATGAAAACACTGATAGATAAAGTAGTGATTGAGAAATCGATTCCTATTTTCAAAGTTATTGAGAAAAAAAATCTAAACGAAAATCAACCATCGGTCAACCCAAAAATATCTTTAGTTTTTATTAGAATAGTTTTTTATCGCATAAAAATAATCTTAAGCTTATTTATTAGTAAGCCTTTTCGTTATCTCCTTTTTTCGAATGATTGATTGATATTAGAGATCGGCAAAATCTTAAAACCTGGGTCTGGGTTCTGGGTCTGGGTTTCAAGAAAGCCTGGGTCTGGGTTTTCTGGGCAAAAAACCCAGAAAAACCCAGACCCAGAAAAAACCCAGGTCAAAATGGGCCTGGGCCCAGTCTGGGTTCTGGGTTTTTTCAAAAACTAAATTTTTTTCAGACTCTAGACCTAAAATTGAGTGAAAAAACTGATTATCCAATGTAAACGAGCTGTTAGTCATAATAATAAAATAACGAAGCAGATTATCTCACCCAGAGCTTCTGAAAAAATTGAAAAACTTGAAATTTTCAAAAAATTTAAAAATCAAAAATTTAAAAATAAAAAATCAAAAATTTAAAAATTTTGAAATTAAAAAATTTCAAAATTTTCAAAAAATTTCAAAACATACAAAAATCTCTTTTTGAAAACTTCCAAAAAATTTCAGAAACATTTTGAAAATTTCATTACAACTTTTTTTATAAAAATGAAAAAATGTAGGAAGGATTTTTCCTGAAAAGATTAATCAAATTTTTTTATTACATTTTTATTTGGAAATTTTATTTGTCATTTTTTATTCAAAATTTTCAAAAAAAAATCCTTAAAAAATTTTAACAGGGGTTGATTTTTGTTGATTTGATTTTTGATTTTTGTTGATTTTTTTTTGGTCTTGGAATTTCGGGGACATCCCCATCCCCCTGTTGATTACGCCCCTGCTCCAAGTCAAAGAATTTGTGATTTTTTTGTTGAAAATTCCGAGGAAAATAGAACCGAGACTAGATTCTCAATTCACAAGTCAGTTGATAATGATAACCCACAACCAGGGGGCTTTGCCCCCTGGTGTGCAATCGCCTTCGCGATTGTTACACTGGGCTAGCATTTTGAACTCCTTTTCCCCCTCTCTGCTTCCTTTCTCCTCCCCCTTCTTTTCTTTCTTACCCTTCTTATCATTCCTTCCTTTCTCTTCCTCTCCTCTTCTGTTCTGCTCCTTTTCTTTCTCGTCCTCTACCTTTAATTTTTTCTCACACTTCCTTTCTTTCTTCTCCTCTTTCCTTATCCTTTCTATTCTTCCTTTCACTATCGTTTTTATTCATTTCCTTATATTCTGTTTCTTTTTTCTTATCTTCTCTTCGTTTCTCCTTCCTCCTCTTCCCTTTCTTCCCCCTCCCCCTGCTCTCTCTCTCCTTTCTCTCCCCCCCCCCCCTAGTCTACACTTTTTGTCCCTCCCTTCTCTCGCATCCTTCACTCTCCTGTTTTTCCTTACAGTTTTTTTCCTTTCATCTCCTTTTCCCTTTCCTTCATTTGGGTCAATTTCTTTTTTGTTTCCCTTTTCCATCATTTTCTCATTATTCCTAATCATCCTTCTTTTTTACTCTTCATCATCCCTTCTTTGTTAATTTATCTCTTTCATAATCTATCTCCCTCTTACTTTCCTCCCCCTCGCTCACTCCCTCTTTCATCATCCATCTCACCCTCCTCACTCCCCTATATTCTCTCACCTAGTCTACACCTTCTTCTCTCCTCTCTCATCCTTAACTCTCCCTACTCCCGCTTTTCTCCTCCTCCTCCCTCTCCTTAGTCTCTACCTTTCACTCTACTTTCATTTTCTTCTCTATTCTCTCCTCTCTCTCTTCCTATTCTTTCAGCTTTCATCCTCTCCTTATCATTTTACCCTTCTTTCTCTCTTTACTCTCTTTTCCTTCACCATACTATCTCTCCCTTCTCTCTCTCTCTCTCTGTTTTCTCATCCTCTACTCTCCTTAATATTTCACCTTCCTTTCTTCTCCTATTCTCTTATCTCTCTCTCTCTATTATTTATTCTTCGCTCTCTCGACTCTCACCTTTCCTTCACAATACTGTCTCTCCTTTCACTCTCACCTTCTCTCTCCCTCCCTTCTCTCTCGCCCTTCCCTTCTCCTCTCTCTCTCTCTCTTCGTATCACACCTTTCACTCTCTATATACTCTCTCATTTTTCTCTCCCTACTTTCTCACTTCCTCTCTTATCCTTAATTTTCCCTATTCTCTCACCCTTCTCGCTCTCTCCTTACTCTCTAACCTTCATCCTCCCTGTTTCTCCCGTTTTTTTCTCATTCTTTACACCCTTCTCCTCTCACCTTTCACTCCCTCTACCATATACTCCCTCATCTTTCTCTCCCTACTCTCTCACTTTCTCTTATCCTTAATTATCTCTGTTTTCTCACCTTTCACTCCCTCTACTATATACTCGCTCATCTTTCTCTCCCTACTCTCTCACCTTCACTCATCCTTAATTATCTCTGTTCTCTCACCTTTCTCGCCCTCTCTCTATCTCTCTCCCTACTCTCTCACTGTTGCTCACCCCTAGCTTCCTTAACTCTCTGTTTTCTCAACCTTTCTCGCCCTATCTCTCTCCCTACTCTCTCACCTTTGCTCTCCCCTAGTTTCTTTCGTTCTCGCTAATTACATCTTCTCTCTTTCCCCTACTCTCCCATCTCTCACTCTGCCTACTTTCTCACAGGGTTGGTCAAGATACCCGGTTACCCGCGGGTAACGGGCGGGTAACGGGTATGATTTTTGAAAAATAGACGGGTACGGGCCGGGTACGGTATTACCTTATACCCGCGGGTACCCGCGTTTTACCCGCATTTCAAAATGCACCCCTAAGAATCGGGTCTTGATTGAATTTTTTTCGATGCGATTCTCCTGCATTTTTTTTCTAACTGTCTGCCCCACATTATTTCGCTTTTTCCCCTCCCATCCCTTGCCTTAAATGTTTATGTCGCACTGGTGAAAAAGAGCGCTGCACCCCTAAATCTCCGACGGACGAAATGTCCATTGCGCTACAGAATTTACGAAATATCACAAAAAACGCAGAAGATTTACAAAAATTATCAAGCTTTTGGAAATTTTGGTGAATAGGTACCATATGTCACGTTTTTTCAAGCCATCATAAAGATACTACTCTTTAAAGATTATTTTAAAATAGACCGAAAAAGTAGCTACATTGCACTTAGTCTGGCCTGAAATTTACAAAATCAAAAATTCAAAATTTTCTCTGGCAGCCCCTAGGGACCGCCGGGATGAGGATTTAAAAAAAAATTTCTACTCATACCCCTTTTAAGTTTTAACAGTGAAATTTCTGATTAATTTTCTTACGAAAAAGCTATAAAATCTCTAAAAAATTTCTCCGGCGGCCACTAGCGGCGATGCCCGCCGGCACCTCTTAATGCAGGGAATTCTTCACAAAAGTAAACTGAATTTTTTCTTGAGAAAATTGCCTAAAATAGAAGAATTTTCTCCGGCGGTCCCTGGGACTACCGGCCTCTCTCAACAAATCTCTAGATTTTTGTAAGAAAAAGAGCTAAAATCGCAAAATTTTCTCCGGCTACTCTAAAGCTCGAAAATATTTTTTGCTCGCCAGAGACCCTCACCCACAATGATCTCCCAACGAAAAAAATTGGCGAGCTTTTTTTATAGGGGTAGGAATACGTAATTTGGGAAATGTCGGGACACCTTGCTCATTTATGAGCAAGTTCATCGAGCATAGAAAGAGTTCCAGTCGGTTGCGATGATGAGTAGCGGTTTTGTTTGACTGACAAAAATGACTCAAAACTTATATTGGCCGATACTTTGCATAAAATTTGATCGTATTTTACGAAGCTTTATAATTATTTATGCTAAAATCAAACTTTGAAACGGTTTTTTTGAATTTTTAGAATTTTTTAAATTTCTCCAAAAAAGCGGGTAAAATACGGGTATACCCGCGGGTACCCGCGGGCGGGTATACAAAAAAATGTGACGGGTATGAAACGGGTACGGGTATTGGTCCCGCGGGTATAACCGGGTACGGGTCCGAAATTTGTACCCGTGACCAACCCTGCTTTCTCACCTTTCTCTCCTCTTTCTCTTTCCTTACTCTCACATCCTTCAGTTTCTATATACTCTCATCTTTCTCTCCCTACTCTCTCACCTCCCCTCTCATCCGTCATTATCCCTACTCTCCACTTCTCGTCATTATCCCTACTCTCTCCTTTCTTGCTCTCTTTCCATACTCTCTAACCTTCATTCTCCTCTAATTTCTCTCCTCTCTCATCCACTCTCACCTTTCTCCCACTCTCCCTACTCTCCCAACCTTCACTCTATCCACTTACTAATCTCTTTCTCCGTTTTATCATCCTCTAACCGTATTTCTCGCTCCCTACTCTATGTTCGGCACTACCTGAAAAGCGGTCACTTTTGGAAACCCAGTAAAAGGATCCCCCTTTTAGGCAAAAATGAAAAAAAAATTTGTTTTTCAAATTGAAAAGGTCCCCCCTGTTAAATTTGTTGATTTTCAAAAGTGACCGCTTTTCAGGTAGTGCCCTATGTTCTCTCTCCCTTCTTTTCCTTTATTACTCTCCCTACTCTCATCTTATTCTCTTTTTCAACCTCAACTTCTGTGTTTCTGCTCCTTACTGCCCACCGGAAAGAATATTCTCAATGAATGCAGAGAGACGACGAACAAAAGAATAGACATTTCTCAATTTATATATGATGGTATCTGTCCTCCTCTCCTCCTCTATCTCACATCATTTTCCTCTTCTTTTCCCTCCTTTATGTTATTTTCTATTTTTCCTTATATCTTCATTTATCTAACAATAAGTCGGCGGTCAAGTCAGTTTTTAGTTCGAATTGAGAAAAGAAACCGGAATGAAGAATGGAGGGAAAGAGCCAAGTGCAATGAAAAAGGGAAGAAGGAAAGAGAAATGAATGGGAAGGAAAGAATGATGAATGCTTTTTTTACGGAATCTTGGTAACGATTTCAGACATGACTGACATCGTACAATATCGAAATCCGAGCTTATAATCGTGATCAGGACTATCGATAACCCCCGGATATGAATTTTCAGCCTTAACAATGCATTTTACGCAATCTTGGTAATCAGGACAGCGCCCACAATCAGAACAACGCCCATAATCAGAACGGCGCCCAAAATTAGCACGGCGCCCATAATCAGAATAGCGCCCAAAATCAGAACAGCGCCCATAATCAGAACAGCGCCCAAAATCAGAACAGCGCCCAAAATCAGAACGGCGCCCAAAATCAGAACAGCACCCAAAATTAGAACAGCGCCCAAAATCAGAAACAGCGCCCA